>VYZM01007423.1:14735-26504 GCA_013398915.1 Dromas ardeola
AAAAAAAAAAAAAGAAATTTGCTTAGCTAACTGAGTTTTCAACTGTCAAGTTCTCAGACCATTACTTCCTCAGATGTTAGATACCTGGCATCATCACAGTTCAGAAGTAGTGTCTAGGTAAAGATCACACCTTGATGAATCAGCTATGCTTGCACTATGTGCACTTCTTCCTTTACAAAAGGAAAAGATATCCCTGATTAGAAGTCGATGATGCAAAACTAACATTAACATCTGAGACACTTTCATTATGATGATTGCTTCTTTTTAATTCTGTTCCCGAAAGTCACCTGGAAGTTATGTTGAACTTGAGTCTGCAAACAGAATACCTTATACACTATACAGTTATGCTGGGTTAAAGGCTCACTCAACATCTACATATAATTCTGCTTACAATTTTTACTCATTTAATTTATGGCGTTTTCTAGAAAGATGATGAGTAAAAAGCAGCTTGGGAGTCCCATAGGACAGTCAGTCCCTAGGATATCATCACTCATGTTAAAGAGTCAATGTGCTGTTTTAATCACTTTCTGAATTATAAGACCATTATTCAAGGCTGAAATATTTTATGCTTTGAACTGCAAGACATTTATATGCTGTAGGAATTCTCACATTTTAAATTGACTCTAAAGGAATAATGTCTGAAAAGCATCTGTTGTTTACTTTTGAAAAGAAACCTAACATTGTGTTTACCCACAGATGGGATGGATTGAACACTATTTTCTACTGCAGCTCTATTACTGCTTTTCAACGGTGAAAACATTTATCTTTGGGGGCAAAATCCTTCCCAGGAAACTAAGCAAGAGGAAACATTGCCAGGAGGATCTCTGCTTCAGCCTTGCATGGTTTATGGGCTTTGTAAGGGCCAGCATGGTGAGGATGCTGTCTTTACAGAAGTGAGTAGTCAGAGATGGGAATGAATCCAACACACAGAAATACAAAACCAGTAACATTCAACTTAATCTTGCAAACAAACTTAAACAACAATAATGAAAAAAAAAATAAGTATAGGCAGTCCCTATATTTTAGTCTTGTTTTTTCTCAGAAAGCAGTGTATTTGATGCATGTTGCAAGGCTCTGATCCACTGATTTCAATAACAGGTTATAGACTACATAATGAGCCTTCAGTCCATGTTGAAGCAGAGAATTTTTAAGCTTTAAGCTTTTTTTTTTTTCAGATCAGTGCAAATTTCATCTCCCTTTTTTTCCAGATTCTTCATCACATTAATCTCTCTAAAACTGAGGTACCTATTAATTCAGTTTCAAACATGAATTGCAAAGGTGGTATAAAGCACTTTTTCACATACTCATTTTCCCACCTTGGCCAAATCTGAGTGTTGGAGCCAAAGTCAGACCTAGGTCTAAAAAGAGTAAAGACAGAGTTTTGCTGATGTGTCTGGAACACCTCTGGTTCATAAACAAGGTCATCTAAAGGTAACTTAGACAGTCAGGAATGACTAGCTCTGATCTTCAGGTCTGGCCACCCAGTATTGTACATAGAGATAAAGCATTTTCTGTGGCTTTGCTGAGTTTCCAGAACCCCACAGTGCAGACGGCTGCTTCAGACAGCTGAAGTACAAGTCAGTATTACATTTATGCCAGCCAGGAACTGCTGTGTGCCTGGGGGATTGCCTAGCTGTCCCCAGCTGTGCAAATGGATCCCAATGAAAGTGAGAATCTGGCCAACTATATTGTCATAAAATTGCCATTAAAGAATTATACAATTCTTCATTAAATCCTTGGCTTCCTATTCATAATGGGAGATCTGTGAGTAAGTAGAATAATTTGAGCATTTGCAGTTAAGTTACTCCAGGTGTTATTAAACTAATATGATGTAACTGACAGGTAGCATATTGCGTATTGTCCCCTAGGACCTGCATGGAGAAAACATGTTGTATCTCCTGAGGCAAATAAGATGGGAAAACATTTTAATGAGAAAACAGAACAGTTTTAAGTAGCATTTTAACACCATAATCCAAACCATACTTTTGTATTTTAGGAACAAAATCACTTCCTTGGTGTGAAACAGAAAATATAATTAGGGTATTTGAACCGTGGAAGTTTTGTCAAATACCAAAATTTAAAATAATGCTGACAAATGGGCACCTGAATGAAAGAAATACGGCTCCAGAGAGAAATACTCTTAACATGGAACAATCAGCCTGTTCACAAAGAGCCTGACAATGCACACCTCCATGGACGCACTTTGCTGATTAGAAGAACAGGTTTGAAACTGGAGGGAGCTAACAGAACTACTGAATGCTTTGTGCTTGCACTGCAGGATGATGACAACCCAAGGAAATACTGTGCATGCCCTGAAGGAAGCTGTAGTGAATGCAATGCAGCACTGCTGGCATTCCATCCTTGAAGAAGAGCTTTACATTTTGAATCGCTACACGTATCAAAGTGCAAAAATAATTATTTAGTCTGTTTCACATCAACAACATCTGACCCAAGGTTGGTTGAAGTTTGAGGAGCTCTGAAAAAGTTGTAGAAAGAGAGGCAGTTGCATCAAGAAAAAAAAACTACCCAAGGAATCGAACCTGAAAAATCTTCTGCCACAAGCCACTGTAATTAGCGCATATAACATTTTCCCAAAGTGTAATTATATTGACATACTTCTAAACTTCCCACAGGAATATTTTGGATTTTCATCATCAACGTTAGTTGAAATATTACCATACCACTTTGTAAGCATAAGAAACTAGCATGGTTCTTTGAACAGGGTCCTAAGTTCATGTTCCTTCTATGTCTTCCCAAAAGAACAATAGTGATTTGCTGATGACAAACATGTACTGTACATGCATCCACATGCAAACATGCTTTTTCTGAGAAGATAGAAGAAAATTCATGAATCAGCAAAGGTCTGCAAAAAAATTTCCTGTCATTGTAATTCAGCCACAGTGTAGCAAAAGACAGACTAGCCAAATTACACAAGTCTCACATACATGCTGGAAGATATGTCAGACTCCTGGCCAGTGCTCCATTTTTTCTAAACAGAGTAAGTTTGTCCTGAGAGTCTGATGTTAACAATACTGAATGCCAGACAAGCTTCCATTTCCATGGTGAGTATTGTCATGATCACAGACTGAGGTCTGTATTTCAAAACAAAAAATATAAAGTAAAAACTATATTTTACTTCTTTGAACTTAGGAATCACATATTCAGAATCAGAACTGTACAAATTATATCCTCTATGGATTCGGCATAGACAGTTAGTCACAGGACTGATTAAACACTGCCACAAACTTCCATGATTAAAATATCACCAATTCCAGTCATGTATTGGTAAATCATTACATGCCAACCTACTGGAAGGATTTTAGTGTACAATAGACTACTTAGCAACAAACTCAGACTTGCCTTATTCCATTTACAGAACATATAAATAAATGAAGATATCTGCTGTAAATGTAGTCAAAACAGTTATGGATGAGAAATGTTGTAACTTCAAAATAGGGAAATTTGTGGAAATGTGTCAGTTTCTATTAAAATGTCATTGCCAAGCCTGGGAATTCAGAGAAGAAAAAAGAAACCCAAACAAACC
Organism: Dromas ardeola; assembly: GCA_013398915.1. Classification (NCBI taxonomy): domain Eukaryota; kingdom Metazoa; phylum Chordata; class Aves; order Charadriiformes; family Dromadidae; genus Dromas; species Dromas ardeola. Next base: position 18,280 of record VYZM01007423.1, read on the forward strand.
TAAACAAAGCAAAACCTGCAAGACTTCTGTAGACAGCATTTATACACAGGAGAAATAAATAACATGAATCCACGTTCCTGCTTTCAGTCAACCAGAATAAGAACTAATTTAGTCCCTGAGTCCCACATATGTACCAGTGTCATCAGCTTATTAGTTATTCTAGGACTTAATTCCCTTCTTCTTAAAGAAAAATAAAAATGATGGAGAAGTAAATAAACATAAAAAGTGGATTCTTCTGTGCAAATTGGCATAAAGGCAGGTTAAGAAATCTCATTTTTTGACCCAATGGAATTTCTAAAGCAAAAGACCGTAATCTCTTGCCTCTTGTTTTTCTAAGTCTGTACAACACAACTGCAGAAGACAAGGAAAGGGTTAAAATCAACAGCTAGCAGATTCTAAGTAGAGCTGTTATACTACTTAGCCCCGCATGCATTCCTACACAGTGCACATAACTGTATGATCTTTGTTATGACTTCTTATCAGTTGTACCCAAGTCTCTACATTCTGGTTTTGGGGTGTTTTTTTGGTCATAAAAATGAGTATATGAGTTACCTATTTCAAAACAGATTCTAACCTGTTTGGAATACAGATAATTTCCTTTCATGCCCTTATATGGGGCCGCAATGTTTTTAGACTGATTTGTGCTTTTGTAAAATGTTGTGGTGCAATTAAGTAACAAAATTTAGAGCAAAACCTGACTGGTAGTTTTCCATTTCTAAACCTGTTGCAAGAAATACAAACCGGTTGACGTTTCTCAATACTCCTTCCTTCCTTCCTTCCTTCCTTCCTTCCTTCCTTCCTTCCTTCCTTCCTTCCTTCCTTCCATTTTTTTCTAAAAATCATCTTTCCTGCTCTCTGTGCTTTTAATTTTGCTGCCTGAGTTTTACTGCCTGGCAATGAGAGCTCCTCCAGGAACAGTGTGGTATGATTTTATTTTCATTATGCCAGCAAGATGACTCTCTTGCTCCATTTGCAACACAGAATCTCCATTTTATTGTTATAATGTAATTATACATTTCAAAGGGAGAAAAAAGGTGTACAGTAATATTTTGATTCAAATGTATAAATTTTCCTGTAGCCAAGACATTACTGTGAACCTCAACAGAGATTCAATCTGTTCGTTGTTCCTTATTTTTACTGTAGTCTAATTTGCCAAAGTATTTTTTATACTAGCATTCTGGTGCCTTTCCAAATCTCAAATATTTGCCATCACATTAAAAAGTGCTAATAGTTTTTATACATTTAAAAATAAATGTCTTTAAGAAACTTTTCACCTTGAAGTTTCTGTATGTCACCAGTGCTTCAGAAAATCTGTATTTTCTTACAATGATAAATGCAAAACATTTAATGTGCTCAGAAATCATATTCTGCTTTATTTAATAATTAATAGATACCTAAACATGTACAAAAATAAAACCTATAGTCCCTGCTCCAAAACAATTACAGTATGTTAACTTGAAGTACAAAACATCAACTTTATAGAATGGTTTTAATGGAGAATTAGATTCAATAAAGTATGGGTTTGCAACTTAAATGATTAACTCCAACTGTGATTTTGAAGATTTCTCTTCAGTTGCTCACTGCTTTGCTGCCTTTCTGAGATCCACATTCAGATTTTTTCTGAAAGTGGCAACTGGAATCTGAAACCACACAGGTGGACAGGAGATACGAACGTCAGCCTTCCCCACCCCATATGAAAAGTCTATAAGCAACAGAATATTGTATAAATACAGAAGCAGAAAAACATCTCATTTCACCTGATATGTTTTCTGAATAAATGACTGACTCCAACTTAACTTTTGAAAAGTACAACCAACAGCTATTTCCCAAAGAGTTTTATGTGCGACCTGTCTGGTGAGTGTAAAGGCCACAGCTGTCTGTTGTCCCCTATTCACTAGCTGCCTGTATTTCTCTCCAGTTAAGGGAATTATCATCGGAAAATTTAACACAAAGATCAAGAAACATTCTTAGTAGTAGTAGATATGACTAAGATGCCTAAGCTCAAACTGTGCTACTCCATTACCAGCTTTGATGTCCTCGAGAATTTTCTCTCTCTCTGCATGAAGTCCATAGCAGCATTACAGTGAAGGTTATCCTACATTAGTGCTCGTTTCGGTGCATTGATCAGGGTGTACACCACTGGATCCATCTCCAAGATCTCACAAATTGGTTGTATCAACAGAGATCATCAGCTAGAATAAGGGATGTGTTGAGTCAGCACCAGTGAAGCTTAATTCTCAATGTTTGGAGAACATCGTTTTAAATGTTTTAAAGTTTTAAAATGACAGAAAAAAAACCCACAAAACAGTTAAGTTCTCACCTACTTGACACAGATCTGGCAGATACTTGACATGACTAAAATAAGAAGGTCCCTTGAATGGATCAGGATTAGTAACAAACATTCTTTGGAAAGAAAAGCCTCAGTTTGTACAACAACCTCACAACAACCCACAACACAAGAAAACTCTGACTTCTATAAACTGTCTCGACCTATGAGCTCCTTCCCTAAGCTGACTCACGAAGCCCAGCCCACACCAAAAGTGCTTGAACTAAGGTCTTTGAAGACTTCAGCTCTCGTAAATATTCTGGTCACTCACCCTCTAAAAGTGGGGCCCATTTAAGACTTATATAAGTTTTATATATGAAAAATAAGTCACTCCAATGCTTTAGCCAAAGAACAGAAAAGAAAGATGCCACCTCCAAAGCCTCCTGATATTAGTAACATCGTACTGGCAATGCAGGCAAGATAACGAAACATAGATGGTAAAGGATGTTAGAACAGTTGATGTTCACTGTTAAAGGAGCTTCTTTAATTCCTTCTCCTATTAAATTGTACATGGGTTTATAACAGGTTATTCATTTGCTTCCAGATAAACAGGGAACCAGAAAACTTTCCCTTCCAAATTTTGGCCACATTTCTGAGTTATCATCCATTATGTACACGGATTACCTGAATTATCATCTTTCACTCTGACAAATATGTTCCTAATGCAGTGAATACTGCATTTGTTGGCAAAATAGTTACACTCTGAATCTTCTATTTTATGAGGATTTTAGGTATATTATTTTCTGATTATGAACCCACCTCTGTCATTTAAACTACTATTCCTCTTTTGTTGTCAGTGGAATGCTGTGAAACAAAGAGAGAAAAAAGGGAAAGCCAGATTAATCTTTAAATCCTATGTTAAGATGAAATGTCAGTTTTTAAAGATCTTATGTTGGAAGAGGAAATGAGTTATAATTTGTATAGATATTATGGCAAGGGATAATATTAAAAGTATGTATATTTTTATACACACACAAATCCATGTATTTAATATACTTTTTATCATATACACGCGGGGAGGAAGACTGAAAATATTACCATTTTTCATTTGTCTACAGTCCTTCTGCTGTATCTTGTTTCATTGTAAACTTCAAAAGTATGAGATGGACAAAGAGATGTTCAGTTTCTGAGAGCCTCTTTTTCGCAAGAAAGAGATTATCACAGTGGAGGTACATAAATAATTGCAACTGTTCCTCTATACATCTATCCTATCTTGATGTAATCAGGAAATGTACAAGTTTACTTCATATAAACACAGAATTTTATCTCTTTGTCTTTCCCACTCTTTCCTCTTCTTTTTCTATTTTCTTTCCTTTCCTTCCTGTCTGTGTGTGTAGGAGGATTTTCTTTCTGTGGATTGTATCTCACTATCTCTTCAACAAGGACTCAGTACCACATTTTTCTGGGCTTCAGTAACTCAAGGAAACATGGTTCATTCTGCTAAGATCTCCCAAGTGAATTCAAAAGAGTTATCTAACCACCATGTTTAAACCTGAACCTTAGCATGTGATATAAGTGGTCAATAGCTGTCAGATAATACTATTAGCTTCATTCATCTGCTAAGTTAAAGGAGGTAAGGAAACGGTAGGCAAACTATGGACAGTATAATAAATGTCTTTCACATGACATTCTGTAGTTGCTTACCTTTTGAACATTTTAATTTTACCTATAATTTTCTTGTATCATATTTTGTTTGTTACTCCTATTTGGTTTTTACAAGGTGCAATCCCTACAAAATCCCAATTTGTTGAACTACAGGGACAGCCACTAAATGCTTGGGCCAGTCACCAGTAAGTCTACAGGTATCTGCCATGTTGGCTGGTGAAATGCTGTCAAAGGTGCCTGCCATGCTCCTTCTGCCTGGTCACTTTGTGGGTCTGAAGCTGCATGGGGTACAGGTTCATGAGCCATCCAAGTGATATTCTTATGACAAGGCTTTATCACATGAGGAGCACTTGTGGGCTGAAAAATCCAAAGATGTAAATGTGAAGAAGTAGCAGATGCTGTGGGGAAAAAAAAATAGAGGTTTCTACAGTCAATACCATAAAATTGCCCTGTACCTCAGACTAATGTCTAGCTTACTCCTACTCTGTAATGGACCGTGAGCCACCAAAGAGCTCTTTTAATCTCTGTCCCAGTACTGACCAATCCTTGACCACAGACACCAGAGTGACAGACCACTCCTGATCTATTGCCCTGTGTATTTTCTGAGATACAGAAGAACAAGATAGCTTTTTTTGATAGATTGCACTATTTGAGAACAACAAAACAGAAACTGAAGTGATTAGTTTAAATCCAAATCCTGAATAGAAATGTGCCTAAACAGCAGGTGCGTTTCTGTCCTTTTGCTTACAGCTCCTCTCATTGTGATTTCCCTCTGTCTCCTGTGCCAATCCGATTGCTGCCCTAATTCCCTTTCTCTGCCAGCTCATCTCATAGTTTTTTGTCATGCCTCCTCTTGGCAACAAAAATTCTGTCTTCCCATGCTCCACTCAGCAAGCACCTCACTGATCAATAATGAAGCCAGCCCCCTGCACAGCAGTCACCAGACAAAGCAACCCTGATAACATTCCAGTTTAAGTTTATCCGCACACAGCATTATACTTGTGACAGCATGCTCCTCCTTCCCAGACATCAACTCACCTTTGTCTCCCGTAACTCTGCCCAAGCAATAGCCACCAGTGGTGGTCACAATGGCTGCATGTAGTCACGATGGCTGCACCGGGCTGAACCACTGACAGATTACAACACAATAGCCAAGGGCGAGCTTGAGCAATACTGGTACTGTGGTCAATATGCAAATATGACCTCCATAAATAGTGAACAGCCCAAGGGCCCTTTGAGCTCTCCTGAACAGGAGTGGGCTATCCGCAGGATCTCCCCTTGAGCAGGGACACNCTTAACTAAGTGATATAAAGGATTGATTGTGCGTAAATAATCCTTCAGACTGTCCAAGTCTGGGACTAGGATTGGCTCCAGCCGCACCTAGACTTCTCTCTGAAAAGGAGTTTAGAAAGCAAGGGGGTCCTTTCTGAACCTCATGACTCAACGGGAGGGTCTCCCTGACAGTTCTGTCTGACCCTATCCTCTGTGCAGTAAATAATCAAGTGTGCCTTGCCATCTCAAATCTTGTTAAAACACTGTCGCATTTACCATCAAACTTCGTTAAACTTCTGTTTTATATCAATAAATGTATTGCTGCTTATCTCTACAAGCGAAGTGCATCACTCCATCTGCAACAATACTGCACAACATCTCCTGGCAACCTAGAGGGAAAAAATCACAGAATAGGCCCTGCTTGTCTCCTGAACAGAAAATGCCTGCTTCACCCAGCCCATGATAGCTCTGTGGAAATTCAACATGCTCACGATGATCGGTATGGTAAAAGAATTTAGCAGTCAGTCTCTGATAAGTGTTTCTGATGTTTCATGAGCTGCAATTTCAGACACTTACACTTATTTAAATCTGGACAATGTTTCTTATAATCTCAAAGGACATTTCCTCTATACTCAGTAGCTTGAATATTAGCAAATGTCACCTTTTTTTGTAAACTAATTTCTGAAATGGCATAACCACATGGAATTTGTCTGTTCTCTTATGTCCTTAAAAAAAAGGCAGGCAACCAGCACAAAAATTCTGTCCAAAATGGTTAAAGCTTGGCAAGCTTTTAAGCAGAGGTCAAGGGTCCCATAATAGAGACCATTACCAAATTAACATTAGGTATCATTGCCAATGCCATCTGTTGCTTAAAGCACTTTCACGAGAAAAAAATTGTACAATGCTGATTCAGCATTATGTTTTAGATGAAAATAGGTCATTATAGAAATGGCAAGTCAGAGAGAAATATTTTGTTGGTTTGGGTTTGTTTTGTTTAATTATTCTGTGGAAATATCATACTTTGTCTGTGCACCTGCCTCAGGGACTAAATCATGAAGTTCTCTGGCTACCCCTGCACCCTTGCACAACCTTAATAGTACATTCCTCTACTAGAGATGGCACTTAAAGATAGAAGCTCAAGTTTTCTGACCTTTGCAACTTTAATTTCACATGGACATAAGATTTACCTATTAGCTCCAAATGCTGAACACAGTGTGCCACTTCAGTGTTGTCTAGTGCTGGACTTTGCATGAGCCAAGCATATCTAATTTAATTCTTTTTGTCTGTTCGGTAACTGAAAATTAGTCTATTACAGCCAAGTAAGTCAACAGCTTAGAAACTTGGAAATGAAGGGAGAGAAAACTTGGATTAATTTATCCATTTTTTTGCAAATTTATAATTTTGCTTCTTATTTCAAACTATTTTTGCTGCCATTAGAAACTGATTATTACACTCTAGAGACATACAACATACACAAAACAAAGGCTACCTGAAAACATTCCATTAATGGAAGAAGGTGACGGTTAGCAACGTAACTGCCTAATGCGTGTTAGGACTATTATCACTAGAATGTATAGTCCCATTTCTGCTTTTTACCAGAAAATCTAAATGATCCTATAGAGAACAGACAGTTAATAACATTACAGAAATAAATGGTGCAATTGCTTCTACCTGACATCCTTATTAACCATATGAGTCTAATCAAATACAGAAGATTCTTGTAAATGAACTAGCACAGACTAACCTGGGGTCTTGCTTTAATATTGCAAACATAATGATTAGCAGCTGCCCAGAGCCTCTAGAAAGAAAACTGTGAGAAACTGAAACCTTTATTTAATTCTGCATTTTTGTTGTGAAAATTAAGGTAACATGCTTTTATCTTTCTGTACCGAATCAAACACAGGTGGAGAGGAGCCAAAGGGGGAAAAATGAAAGCAAAAGCGATACTATAGTTCTAGTGTTTATTGGGGACATAAGTCAATCTCATAAACCAACAGACACTAAGTCACTGGGATTTCATAAACTGTCACATTGTCAAATTAAAAAATATTAAGGTTTTATATTAGTGCCCATTGTCTTTTAATATAATCCCATATACGAGGATATAGCTAATGTCATATGTCTGTAGTAACATTGTGTTAGTAAAATAGCTTAAGTTACTCTGGTTAATTTCTGTGTGACACTTACTCTGTGGTTCTTACAAATATAAAAATTAGGGATTTTGTTTTTCTGGAAAATTAAAACTCTTCTTTTAATTGGAACCAAGCATACTTCAATACATTTATTGAGAATGAGAACATATTTTACATAGTATGTAAAATAAAATAACACAACTAAAAGACAACAAAAATTTATGAAGAAAGCCCTCTAAACCCCCTCTATTTCATATTAATTGTTGTTGACATGCAAAAACGGTTATTTTTTTTTTTTATTTGCAGACAACATCCTACAAGTTCCCTTATATTTTACTTAAGTTCTATATTGTTCTGGTTTCAGCTGGGAGTTAATTTTCTTTCTAGTGATTGCTGTGAAAAGAATGTCAATAATACCTATTGTTTTTAGTTGTTGCTAAGTGATGTTTACACTATTCAAGGACTATTTTCAGCTTCCCGTAGAAGCATAGACAGAATGATGGAATGGCCAATGAAATATTCCATACCATAGATGTCATGCTCAATATATAAATGAGGGTTAGCCAGGGGGTGGGAATTGGCAATCACTGCTCGAGATGGTGCCAATTGACCAGGCAGTGAGAGTGACCCGTGTCATTATTATTATTGTTATTTTTCCTTTTCTGTTATTTTTTTTTATTAAACTGTCTTTATCTCAACCCACAATGTTTTTTTTCTCCCTTCCCCCACCTTTTTTTCCCCTCTCTTCTCCCCACCTTTCTTTGGTTGGGGGAAAGAGTGAGGTGGGAAGGGTAAGCCAGTAGCTGCATGGTTCTAGTTGCCAGCTAGGGTTAAACACAACAGGCCTTTTTGGCACCCAACATGGGACTTGAAGGGTTGAGATAATGACA
>VYZM01007442.1:11867-50766 GCA_013398915.1 Dromas ardeola
GCTCCGCATCCCGCCGCCTCCTCTCCCAGCATGGTCATCAAGGTCTACATCGCTTCCTCCTCCGGCTCCACGGCGGTAAGGGGCGCTCCGGGAAAGTTGTGCCGGGCGGGAGGGCGGCGGTGAGGGGGGCCGGGCCGGGTACGGGCTCCCCTCAGATCCCCGGGAGCGGGCGGCGTGAGGAGGGGCTGGGGCGGCCGGGCTTCGCCGCCCTCGCCAGACCGAGAGGAACATCCAGCGCTCGCAGGGAGGTGTGTGTGTGTGCTGCAGCCACCCATCGAGAATAAAATGACATTTTCCCCGGTGATTTCGCAGCTTGTCCTGCCGGCTGCCTGCCCCGCTGCCGCACCCGGGCTGGCCGCAGCGGGGCCGAGCCGGCGGCACGCTTTCACACCCCTCGTCCTGTGCTGGCGAGGCAAAACCGACGCTGTTTGGGGTCTTCTGTTGTTGTTCTTTAAGTTTATCTCTAAATGGTGTCACCCATCGTGTCAGTCTCCGGTTTCGATGAGTTTATTCCTCTTACATCGAGTCATTAATGGTGGCAGGCGTGCGTGGCTGCCGTCCCAGTAGCTGCAGTTTCTGGCTGTGTGGGAATACTGGGTTTTGCTTCATATGGCCCCAGTGCGTTGTATGCAGAGCTCGGTCAAAAGGCTGTATTGTTCAAAAGGAAAATAAACAAACAAAAATACTGGGGGTTTGTGCCGTGGTTCAGATGTAGCAGCGGTGTCCTCAGGATCATCTGATTTCTGTTTGATCTGTGTGAAAGATGCTCCAACTCTAAAATCCAGGGGATTTCGTCACCCTTAGTATGAACGTGCTGGAGACCTACAAAATGCCAGAGACTTAGAAAATGCCAGCTATTGCAGTTAATGATCAGTGACTTTACTGCAAGTAGATAAAGAGACTAAGCTGTGGCGGTGCGATGACCTTTCATGTCACTGTTAGGCTGTGTACTTCGGGTGCAGGTTCCCAAACTTTCAGAGGACAGTGATGTACAGAAGATTAAAATTCTCCTCCTCCAGTTGAGTGCAGTCACTGATCCACCGTCTTCAGCAGATAAAATACCACGTTGGTGAGCTTTGCCATTGATGGCTGTGATACCGTAACCCCTCGTTTAGCTCTAATGACAGAGGCTGAGCCCTGTAGTGGCAGAGTGCAGGTGGCACAGCAGTGTGGACCTTGGGTGTCCCTGCCATCGCTCTCTTCCCATGTCATTTTTGTTCATCTCAGTATCAATGCTGATAGCGATGTGCTGATGCTGCTTGTGAAAAGCAGATAATTATCTGATGCTGATCCAGAGAGTGTCTTGAAATCGTAGTTCATTCATAAGGGGGCTCCAAAGGGATTTCTGCTGGGTTTATACAAAATGATCATCTGGAAGGAAAGAAGCGGTCATTAGCAAATTGAAAAAGTAATTTTTTCTTTCTAATACAGCTGTTAATAGGTTTCAAGTTGACTGATTCAGTTGCTATAGATTTTTATCATTGACCTCTTAATGACAGTTATTGATTTCTGTCTGTGTGGTGATACTAAACTCCAGGGGTGCAACCACTGATCTCAATCCTATGTTTTCTTGTTTTTAATTAGGTTTTTAATTACTAGCTTGGTGGTTTCTGCAATGCTGTCTCGTCCTTGTGTGGATTGTACACGTTACAAGGCTCGATTCTGACTTACTGCTGCCTTTCAGGCTCCTTTGTGCATCCTTGACTGTGGAATTTAAATATAGCATTGGCATAGCCTGTTTTTGTGGAATTTGAGGTAACATGCACATAATTGCCAGTTTTATGATGTGTATATATATATGTATGAACTCATGTGCTCATGCCTGTGTCTAAAGCTAGTGCAGCTCAAGTAATCTTGTGGTAATGAGCAGGACTTGCACGTTCTCAGTTTACTGAGTACACCGAGGGTGTTTCTGTTGGCAGGGATCAGCCCAGTACCTCACCGGGTGGCTGTTTTCTTTTTAGTATAAGAATTTTAATTGATCTTTCAACTTAAAGTAAGACAGAGAGGCACCTATCCGTAGGGAAAAGTGCTCGATGGCAAGGAGTCGGTTTTGTGGGTCTTAAGCCGTTGGTCAGACACGCTTTGCTTGGAGGACCAGAGGAGCCTTTCCGGGTGCTGAATTTGAAATAACCCACTCGGGGAATGGAAAATCCACATCAGAGGTGGTTGCTACAAAGAGATGGAACAGAGTCAAAGCTGTTTCCAGCGAAGTAACTGAACTGGCTAACATCAGCCCTGTAAGGGCTCTCGCTCCTGCTAAGTCGGCTTTGTACTGTCAGTGGTGCCGGGCACTGTGTTATTTTGGTTTTTAAAAGGCTAGTTTGCTTGAGTAGAAGCAAAACAGAAATAAGTATAAAATCTCCTCCTTTCTAGAAAACAACTGCCCCATTTTCTGTAAGTTGGCGAAGCTTTCTTGCGACTCCGGAAAGCATCGTCTCCCACTGAAGGTAAAACAGGTTGAAATTGCTTCACACCTCACAGCCTGGGGCTGTAAGTCTTGGAAGGTGCCCATATTTTGTGGTCTTTTACTGGCAAAGTCATACTTTGTTATGCAGTATAATTTGCCACATCATAGTATATAAAATGTTTCCCCAAGGCACTGCTCCCCACAAAGTTTATATTTTGTAGTATGTATCTGTGAGGAAAAAATATTGTATGAAGCACATGTCTAAGCAAAGGCATCTTCCAAGTATGTTTCAAGGGATTTCTGGTGAAGTTCACTGAATTCCTGTGTACCTGTGTCATTTAGAATCTAGGTATGGGTGTTACAGCAGAAAGTGTGGCTGCCCCGTGATGGGTTTTGCAGCACTAGGAGTTAGTGCTTAGTGTTATCTTTGGTGCGTTTCATTGGTTGCAAAGTCCTTTATTTGTATTTGATCATGGGGTTTGCTTTATACTCTGTATGGTAAAGGTGACTTTGGTTTGGGGTGGTTCTTTGCCATGGTTCTCGTAAGTAGAGGTAATTGAATATTCTGGAAGTTTATAATTAAGGACTCTGCCAAAATATGATGATTGCAGCCTTGGTCTGGCCTCCTACTTGAATTTCACCCCAGAAATCATAATGTAATAGTTTCAGCACTGGTTTACTCCTATATTTGGAAGCCCTGTATGGAAAGTTGCCCTTTCTCTTTAATCTTTCTCAGTGTCAATGCTGTACTGGTGAGTCGTGGGCTGGGGCCAGGACGCACGGGGGATTGTAATTATGAAGATGAGCTGGAGACACCAAAGGTGGGAATATGCTTGTGTAGCTTCTGTCCAAGAGTCTTTCTGTGTGACATACAGTTGAAGTGAACAGTGTTACTTCGTATGAGACAGCGTTGGAGGCTACGAATGTAAAATGAGAGATGCAAACGCCGCGTTCAGAAGCACCCAAGCATTGACTCGAGCACGGACCGTGCAGGCTGTGAGAGTGATTTGACTGTAGACTTCTATTCAAGAGATGAAAGGAGGAGAGGCCAAAAAGTAATTAGACTCTTGCTCCTGGAAGAAAAAGGATACAGGGAGGGAAGAAGCTAAATTGCACAGGTGCAGTCTGTGATTTTATCCATTGGTATTTGGGTATTTTGTTGTGGTTTTGGGTACGAAATTGTTCCAGCTTTCCTGCAGCACCAGAAGCACTTGTGTGCCGTCTTCCTGAAGGCAACTGGATTGCCAGTTTTATTGATCTCGTGTGGAAAGGAGCCAGCTGTTTTAAATTCTTCTCGGTCTTATGAATGTGCATTTGTTGCCAACAACTGCATCGCTCTTGACTATGGACTTTATCTGAGAGAATTGTGTTCATTCATCTGTCGTCCCCCTGCAAGCTCCAGGAGTATGGATGAAACCTGGGGGCTGGGGCTGTGGAAGTGGAGTGCCAGTGCTAGAGATGGTGGGCTCAGCTCTCCATGTGCCGCTGCCAGTGCTGTGGGCTGTGGAAACTGCTGCATCGAACCCCTGGTGTCCAGACTGGTCCTTGGAGCCAGGCACTTTGTTTTTTGTGGTCTACAGCCTGTGCTTCCATCTCTCCAGGCTCTCCCCCCCTCGCTTGTTTTGATGGCTGCGTGGGTGGTTTTCCTTCCTTGCCTCCTACAGCGACAGCAGACACAGCGAAAATAAGAGATGATCTCCAGAATCGGTGTCAGAGTCCCATGTTACACACCAGACTTGCTGCTGTCTAGGGATGGTTTTAGAGAGGAAAGGAAATTTTCGTTTATTTTTTCATTCACAAAGTTAGGGATGTGGGGGGTTTAATGTTTTTCTTGTATTGCTTTCTTGCTTGGGAAATGATCTAGGTCTTCTCCCCACCCACCAAGGAGATGAAGTGGCCTGTGGTCTGGAGAGTGAACATTTGCTCGCAATTACTCTTTTCTTTTCCCCCACATAACTCAGTAAGGCACAGGCACACTTTCTAGTGCTGCTGGGGATACATAGCCGGTGGCAAGTGCTTTCTAGAGCATTATGGGTTGCAACTGAGGGAGAACAGCTTTGGATAAGAGCGACTAGAAATGAGCAGAGTTGTGTGTAACCACCAGCTCTTGTCCCTGTCAATAACTCAGGGCTCTGGGAGGGCTGGTGAAGCCACTTCATCCTTCTGAAGCAGTCCCAGTGAAGTAATGCATGGAGAAATGGAGATTGTACAAAAAAATTGTATATTTTGCAATTAATTCCCTCTAGGGCCTTTTATGTCTGCTTATCACAATAAATGCAAATATTGCCGTCCTAAGATAGAATGAGTAAAGCCTGTGGGCTTTCTGTTTCTGTGTTGTTTGGCTGCTTTGAGCTTTCCGAGGGGCTGGTGCTTTGCTGCGTGGACACCCCAGTGGAGCAGGGCCGTAGGAGGAGGTGGCTCCATGCTGAACCTTGCTGAGGGCAAATGCAACTACAGCAGGGTGGTTCTTTGCATCCAGCGTTTTTATCAGTGTGTATAATAACTGTGCTTTGTTCTGCAGTCACATTCAAGGTTGCAAATGTGTTGTCAAAGCCCGGATGCGTGTGGTCACATTTGTCATCCCGGAAGCCCCAAGCAGTGGCAGCAGACGTTCCGGAGCTGCTGCTGAACTTCCTTCGGTCCGAACAGCGCTGCAAATAACTGCACTTAATATGAGAAGAAAATAATGATATGAATCTTTTATAAGTAATTTTGTAACGTGATGCACATTTAGGTAAAACTACGTGTTTTGGGGAAAATAAGCTGCATCTGTAGTTTTAAAAACAGTCTCACAAGTGTATATATATTTTCGTGATACTTAGATCATGCAGTTTATATACTGTGGGTGAGAACTGATTTGTTAGTAGGCTTGGTATTGATTTTTAAACTCATCTCTTGTGTAAACATAATATGCATGAAGTACTTTTTTGGATACCCAGTGTTAACCAAACTTAATCTCTTTCAATAAAATGGTATGAATTGTTCTGAATTAGAGCTCTCAGGGTGGAAGACAAAATACGTAATGCGAATCTAGTCAGGCAGTTAGCTAGGATGCGTTCCATCTGCCTTGTGGGTTGGTTTTTTTGAAGTCATTGTTCCAAACTCTAGATAAGTCAAATATGTTCCTTAAAATATTACATTCAAATTTTTAATAGAGCCAGAGATTAAATTGGCTGCAGTTGTTGCAATAGTTTCAATATATCAAAATAAAAAACATTCTACTGTGCTTAAGTAAAAACAGTTTTCTGACAGCATGAGAAAGATGGGAAATTGTACTCCCCAGTGAAGGCTGGGAAAGGCTTTTTCTGAGAATATCTGTAGATTGTATATGCAGGTATGACAGTGTTTATTTTGAGACGGTGCATCAGGATTATGTCTTTCTCATGCACAGCTTGGGGAGGAAAGGCTGACTTCGGGGAAGAAGCTGAACGCCATCAGCTTGCACTGGCTTTGCTTGAACCCTGAACCTCAGCGCTTCTCGAGACATGATCCATACAGTTTCATGTCAGTGCTAAGCACTTGTGCTTTTTTAATAAATATTTGTAAAGTTGAGCAAGGAACTTTTCTTGTCCTGAGGCATTGAAGTTACACTCAGAAAATTATAGAAGTCAGTGAATTGGCATGCGTGTAGCAAGCAGAGGATGCCAAAACCAAGAGTCTCTGCAAGGTTATTCTTATTCCTCCCAGAAGAGGAGGAATTGGGGAGAAAGGAGACAAATGGAACGAAACAAACATTGATAGTTTTCAGCTGTTCAAGCTCAAAACAGATCTAAATTATTCCCCTATATGATAAAAAGGAGAGCTAAGGGTGCGTCATTATCGTAGCCAGAGACAGATGAGCTCTGCCTTGCTCAGCTGTTCTTCATGTGCCCCAACCCTTGAGCTGCTGCCCTGGAGCCGCTGATCTTAGTTCCTGGCACTAATCAGCGACCTGGAAACCTGAACCAAATCCACAACTTATATCCATATTATGCTATTCAATAATGCTTCTACTCAAACATGAAAATACAGTGTTAAGGACATTTGTTTAACCCCAGCTATATTCAGGGGAGAAAATCAGTTTATGATTCAAGTACGTTTGTTGGTCAGATATTTAATCAAACCTGAAAGAGTTTTAATTGTAACGCTTATCTACTATTATTGTCCCAGAAAAAAGCCTTCATCCAGGAGCGCGTCCTTTCCAGGATAGCCTCTCCAGCTTACTGTTAAGGCCGTTTTTTGAAGTTTGGAAGGTAGTAAAGTGACACCGAGGTTTAGGCCACCAGAAGAAAATGTGGCATCACACTGTGGACTGACTACAGTTCATGCTGTCTGGATACAGCTAAAGTAGCCTTTGCATCCTGACTTAATACTTCTTCTTGGTGGACTTAGTTTCCCCTGTGAGAAGTGGATGTGGTGATTTAATTTCTTTAATTAAGCTACCTGAAGTTTAGGTTTTTTAGGAATCTTTTTCCATACGCGAATACTGCCTTGCTTTAAATTCTAAAGGTGCTTGAGCATAAAATTTTAACTATCACCTGTCGAGGGACCTATTGTTTGAATTCCTGTGGTGTCAGAGTGAAGAAAAGAGCCAAAGGCAGCAGTGGTTTAAAAAAGGATCTCAGGGAAGTCTGGAAGCTACAAGCTGTCTTCCTGTGCTGGACAAATTGATGTTATTCTTTGTTAGACTCTTTCCCAGCGGACATGTGGATAGAGACAGAACGGGGGGAAGAATCAATACACTGGTGGAGAAGAAAGCTGGGCCTCGCAGCTGAGTTACCTGGAGCAGCCACTGAGCATATGAATAAGGGTGATCCCTTAATATTGAATCTGTGGACTTCCAGAAAGTTTTGGACAAGCTTTGGCCAGGTTAAAAATCTTTTTTTTCATAAAGAAACTAAGCGGCTGTGGGGTAGTAGGAAAGGATTATTACTTCTTTTCTTTTTGGCTTCTATAATTGATTACACACCAGTTATATAACCCAGATAACAGTGGAGACTTTGGAATATATAGGCAGCTTTTGCAATATGCAGAAGTTACAAGGAGATCCTACAGAGATCTGTGTTGTATCCTAAGCAATCCGGAGAAACAGTGAGGTGACAAGAGTGAGGTGACAAGGCTGTTGGTGAAGCGAGGTTGCACAGTGGGAGAGCAGCCTGCCGTAGCCGTCCCAAGTGGGACAGTGGGAAGAAACTATTGTAGTCCTGTGCAAGAGTTTGGTTTAAACTAACCGATACTGTTTAGCAGAGAGCTCTTGGAGCTATACTAGGTAATTCTACAAAAATATCATAGTAGTGGTCATAAAAAGCAAACAATATGTCAGGAATTTTTAGGATGGGAGAGAGCAAAAGAAAAAAACATTACCACTGTATAGATCTGTGGTGGGTCTGTATTACTAGACTGGAATTGTTGTCTTTAAATGATACAAAAAAGTGAGAAAAGTTACAAAGTAGGGTGAGGTGATCACTATAGGATGAACAACCAAATAAGGTAGAATTCTGCAGGAGAGAAAGAAAAAGCTGAAAAAGTATGAAAAGTGATCAAATCATGTCAGGCCTGGGAGAACAAATAGGAAGTGATCATAACTTTTCGTAATGCAACAACTTGGGGAGAGCAAGTGAGACTAGCAGGTGGCAGGTTCAGATAAATGAAGTACTTTGACAACATGTAGTTTAATGGAGAAACTCACTGCCAGAGAACATAGTGTATGGCAAAAATTGCACAGGCTCAGGAAGCAGTGAGACAAATTAGGGGAGAAAGTCTATTAAGGACTATTAAAGATAATTACTGCACCTCTGACTCAAAACTGCAGATTATTAGAGTCTGGGAAAGTATCGTGTGGTGTAGCCCTGTGTGCTCAATCTGTTGGCGTTCTCTTCCCTGGGATCTGTGGCTGGTGGGGACAGGATATTGGGGTAGACAAGTGTTGGATCTAACCCAATAAAGCTGTTCTTCTGCTCTTGGATGAAATTGGCTCTTGTCCCAGAATTATGTTAACAGTTTGCGTTTAAAATTTTAAGAGCATGTTCAGGAAAAACGTTTGATGGAAAAGAATATATGTCCGTGTTTGGTATGTGTTGGTTTGGTTTTAATTTGGTGGTTATTACAAAAGCTTGCAATTGTAAAAGTATTAGAAGACTCTGAACGTTTAGGTGTAACTAGAAATTTCCCCTGAAATGTAAACAGATTCTGTATCTGTTTTATATTCAGACATACCAATGCGACTGAAATCTTACCTCTCTGCTTTGCAAACTCTTAAGATGCTATGAGAGACTGTAGATATGAGAGGAACTTTTAACTATATTTGTCCCCTGTATCTTAGAAACTGGGAGGTGTGGGGGGGTGGAAAGCAGAAGTTAGTAGTAATTCTGCTTTTGGTTTCCTCCTGAACACCTGCAGTTCAGTTCAGGAGCTGAGGACAAGGCTGTAAGAAATGCTGTATGAAGCTATTTGTTACGCAGTAGATGCTGGCAGGCTCAAAACTTCTGTTGAGAGATAAACACTGAAATCTCAAGGTTTGGATGTTGAGTAAGACTTTGCATAGCGAAGACTTGCCATTAGATCTTCTGTTTTATTTATAATGAATTGCACTGTGGGATCCAGATCAGGATTGGGGTGTTAGTAACTGGGGGAGTCAGCATGAAGCAAGCTCTGCTGGGTGACATACAGACTCTTTGTCCAAGGTTTGAGTTGGATGCTGTGCTTGGGTGTGACTGGGGAAAGGTTTCCATTAATGAAAGCTGAAATGTCACTCTTTTCCTGGGCTCTTGGGCGGGCAGGGAGATGCGAATGAGAGCTTGCAGGAGTGAACGTGGCTGTTCTTCATGCGTCTCGTCACCAGCCACAATCTCAACATTTCTTACATACGAAACATCAGCATTTGGTGATACAGACAGCAGGTGATTCCAAAACCAACATGATTTTTCAGCATGAACAGCAGATGCTGACATACATGATGTTTAGACCTAGGTAATAAGGTGGGTGCATCATAAACCCCTGCCGCCTTAGGCATAGGTGAAAATAAACTGGCAAAGGCCAATGCAAACAGAACACAGGCAGCCTCTGGGGAAAATAATAGAAGTTTTCACATAAAACCACATTTTTATGAGGGTAGTAGTTTCCAGGCAGGTTTAAACAGCACATCTGTATTCACCTCATGGGATGAAACTTTGGCCGTGCTAATGTCACTGGGAGTTTTGCCATGGAGTACAGCAGGACAAGATTTTACTCCTTAGGAAATACTTAATGCCGCTTATCCAAGATCATTCCTGCGCACATGTTGCAAATGTACTTGGCCAGAGCAGCAGCTGCAGAGCAACTGGCAGAATGGGAGAGGAGCAGAATAACTCGGGGAATGAATTAAAAATACATCCCAAAACTTTCTCAGTGGACACGGATAGAAATTAAGTTCAAGTGAAGCTGATTAATAGATAATAGATGTTGGGTTTTATTCCTCCTAGGCAGGACATACAATATATATGAGTAGAAATAAAAGGATAAAAAGGGACGGGTTTACAAACTTACTTGTTAGTGACCTGATAATCCTGATTAAGAACTAGAAATTCCTTTCCACCCTGTAATGCAGATAAGCGAGTCTCATGGTTCTGGTGGCTAAGTCTGTGGAACCTTTGTACTTGAGCAATCTTTTCTAAATTTTGGTTTCCTTTCACCACATTAAAATGTACCAGGAGGTAGCTGTGAGAGCCTCCGTTTTCACCCGCAGAGGACTGAGGTTTGAGTTATGCGTGCCGTGAAAAGATCAAAGTAGGTCCATAAAGCTATCTTGGCCAGGAATTACACCTGTATAAACTGAGGAGCAGCTGGACAGGCAGCTATGTCTTCCATATAATGATCTGGGACCAAAATTAGCAGCTTGGAAGGCGTTAGGATAGCCATCGCCTCACATTGCCAGCCGTCGAGCATTAGGCTGAGACTGAAGAACATCAGGGGAATGAAGCTATTTTGGCTGCTCGCCCAGGCCTGGAGAGCTCCATCCTACAGCAAATTAACAGCTGGGGGACTTAATATTTAAAAAAATAAAATGCAGTGTGTATTTGTCTTAGTTTCTGATTGCAGCATGCAGATGCTAGCTTACACAGAGGCAGAAGGAAGCCTGTGGTTTAAAAAAGAAAAAAAAAGGCGGATACCATGGTGACAAGTGTGATCTAAAAAACTTAGAAAAGCCAGTGGGGAGTTGCAAAGTGACCTCCACGTCGTGGCTCTGTCGGTGGCCATGCCTGCCACCGAGGCATAGGCAGCATCCGGATTAGTGCTCTTGGTCTAGGGTGGAAGGTGGCACTTCCCTTCGAGCTGCAGTGGTGGAGTGGGTGAGAATAGCTTGTTGATGGGAAAGACCTTACTGTGTTGGGAAATGCTCAATTTTTTTTAGTTCTTGTAAAGAGTGACTGCAGGATGTCTGCTGAGAAGTCCTCTTGAGAGCAAACCCACAGGAGCTGGCCTTCCTGGCTACTGCAAGCAGAAGTTGGCCAATTCCTGTATTGCTTCAGCTACCAAAAGTATTAAAAACTGCAATGTGGCCAATTCTTGCAAGCTTTCTATTTATCTCCCTCTCTCCACCCCCTACAGACACAGTTTCTGAAGTTACAATATTTTGTCCAAGTCTGCACTAAAATAAAGAGGGGATCGGGAGCCCACAGGATGATATGCACTTGAAATGTTACGCAGGCAAATTAACTGGTCTGAAAGCTGGTGCCGATCCAGACTATCATCTGCTAAATCTTTCGTCTCCAGGATGCTTTGGTGTGGCTGTACTGACCTGCTGTTCTCTCTCAATACAGCCTGACTCCTTTTGGAAAGAGGAGGAAAACTTGTATTTAATCCATAGCTTTCTCTTAATACACTCTTCCTTTGTACTATGATATTTAGGTATTTTAGTTCATGAAAAAAGCTTTCTTCTCTTGAAAAAAATTCTTTGGTTTGGTTTTAGAATAGCAGGCATCAAAAAGACTCTTTTGCTAAATAATGTGTGTGTTATATGAGTTCTTCGAAGACAGAAAGTAATACAGAACAGAAGCACCTGGATTTAGCGTAGGATCCCTGAGGTCATACTATATTTCTTCTTAAAGTAGATTTTTATTTAAAGATAATAAATGTCTGGAAGTATAAAGGCAGTGAAACAACAATTAATGCTGTAAACTTTTAGTCTTGTCGGTTAATCTAGTCTCTCTGTGTGCTAAACCATACAGGAAATAAACCTCCTTCTTATTGCAAACCACAGGAGCCTCGTGCAATACTTGTCTGTGCCTTTAACTCCTTTCCTAACCAGAGTTCAGCTCTCGTCATATAAACAAAACAAAAAATGTTTTCCCTCTCTGATCTCTCTGCCATGCAGGGCTCCTCATGGCCACCATAAATCCACAGATCCTGAAAAATAATTACATTAGCAGCTGTTTCAATAAACACTGCAAACTGTAGCCCTCTGCTGTCTCTGGTGCATGTTGGTCTAAGGCTATCTTCTCAGGCTGCTTCCCCGGTAAATATTAGCCAAGTGCTGTGCAGACTGTGGAGTCTGTGTTTCAGGCTGAAGCGCTTTTGAAAGTTTCTAGAGCAAGTAGTCAGGTTTTCTGTGGCACCCTCAGTGCCTTTTCCCCCATTTTTGCCAGCTGCATTGAGAACTTTTGAACGTCTAGAAATTTATTATGTTCCAGAAAGTTTTCTGTGACTCATGTGATACTGAGCCTGATTATCTTGTTGGAGATTAGTCTTCTGTGTGTTAAATTGCATTATGGTCAGTGTTTAAAGCCTGTCTGTGAGGCTGGGCTGTGGTGTCTTTGATACTGTTTGTAGAAACAGCCAGAAATGATCCCTAACCCAAATAACAAAGTAAATAAGCAGTGATTTGAAAAAAAAATATTCCTGCTAACTAACAGCTTAGGAAAGGAAGCTCTGAGAGGCGAAGGGTGCATTCAGATATGTTCAAGAAGACTGTGACAGAGGTAGCTTTGACTTAAGAACTTTTTTTTTTCTTTCACATAGCAAAAGCTGCTGTTTCCCAAGACTGTTTCCTGCCTCAGATAATAGGGCACAGCAGAGAGACTAAGGTGAGATGCTGAGGCTGTAGACACGCTGTCAATACACTGTACAGTCATGCCAGGAGAAGAGGCTGTTGCTGGAGGCTGCTCTGTGCTCTGGTCCTCCCTGAGTTGCCCATTGAGCATCCTGGGGCCAAAGGAAGGGCTGAGCACAAACAACTTCACCTTCGGTCATGGCTAACCAGGCTGGCACTGCCTGGAAAAGGGGACATGAAGAGGTAACAGAGAGCCCACGTGCTGGCTGGTGGCTGGGGAGCGGGTGGCTGTGGGGCTGCTCCGAGGTCTGGCGGTGGTGGGATGGCATCTCCTCCCTGCAGAGTTGGACCAGGAGGACCAGGCACTTAATACCGGCACTAACCCGAAAGGCTTTCTCAGTGTGCAAGTGGGAATGTTACACGAGGTTTCTTGAAGCTTGTAGTTCTCTGCTGTTCTGACTGAGTTGTGACAGACATCTAACTCTGTGAATGTCAGTAATGATTAATGAGGGGAAATTCAGAAGCTGTGGCAACAGGTTTGTTGGTAGATTTCTACTTTCCTGCTAACCCTAAACCTTGGTCAGATAAGTGGAGTTGCTGGAGTTGTTCCGGCTGATACACCGCAAGTTCATTCCAGACCCTGGGGCAGTTTTTATTAAGCAGGCGCTGGGGTTTGCGCTTCCTGCCCCTGGTAGTCTTGGAAGCCTTGTGATCGCTGCAGGATAATGCAGTGTGTGTTTGGTTCCTTTGTCTGCTTTTCCTGGCACTCTCATGTTTGTGATATTAGTTTTATGCTGGTTTTTCGGAGGAGTGGATCAGTTTGTTTTTATTTAACCCTGTGCAGAGTTTCGATGCTGTGACTAGGAGCATGTTAAGAGTCCAGGGAAATACAGCCTGCCAAGCTCCAAGTCTGCTGCAGAAAACAACTGTGCGTAATAAATGAGGAGTTCATATTCTGCTGCTGCTTATGCTTTGTTAACGGATAACCGAGATAATGGAGCCTGTATTCCCGCAGCAGGAAGCTGTGTGTCTGTTGGTTTTGGACCAGACGAGCAGTTTTCAGGCTTAGGAAAGTCAAATGCCACAAAATTGACTTAGAAAATTGCCAAGGGTCAATTTATTTTGTATTGTAATGGTGGTGTTTTCCTTTTGATTATGGCAGTTCTGGGTGCTGTGAAGGTTCGTGGATGGTGTCAGTGCACGTGGTTAAAGCGATGGCTTTGCAATGCATCAACGTTTCTTTACATTCTCATCTAAAGCAAGATGAGAGGAGGCTTAGATCTGGAGGTTTGATTTTGCAAGATACAATTTATTTTTGATAACTTCAGTTGTCTAGACACGAAAGAAACTAGAAAAAATCCTGATATGTGAGTACTTGCAGTTGCAAATCCTTCCTTTTACTGAATGGAGCAAAGGCCTGGAACAGGAATGGCCCGAGGCCACGGTTTGATATATGCTTTCAGTCGGTATTGCTGCGGGAAGAGGCAGTCCTGCATCTCCTGGCTTGTTTCCTTCCCTGCCCTGCGCCTTTCCTTGTGGTGGCACAAGCATCCGCATGTCAGCATGGTGAGCTGGGTTGAGACCCCCCCAAATAATAACTGCTGTGCGACTGGAAGAGTTTCTCTGGCTCAGGCCTCCACGTGGCTGTACCAAGGCATACGCTGATGTAAGAAGTGGTGAATGCCTGCTGAGAGGCAAGCCTTTGGAGTTCACAGGGGTGGTCTTTTTCTATAACCCTGATTTATGCAGGTTGAATGTACACAGTCCCAGCGATGAGCTGTGCTTCCCCGATAGTCCCTCCTGGATAACCAGACCTGGACCCAGCGCTGGAGGAGGTGAGGTCTGGGAGCAGCGTGGGCAGAGATCCTGCGCGAGGATGAGCAGGCTTTTGATGCTGGAGAGGTCTGGGCGTCTGAGTTTCAAGCTCCTGCCAGCTAGTACCCAGAGACACGAAGCTGCTTCAAGTGCAAAGTTCATCCTTAATCAAACAGGGCTCCTGGGGGGGCTGTTTGCAGAAATCACATGAAGGGAGGGGGGAATCATGCTGCTGTCGCTCCTCCGGGGGCTGCAGGGGCCTGAAGCCCAGCCTGAGCAGAGAGTTTAGCAGTAGCCAGGCATCCCCCCTGTTTTAAATCAAGTGCAAATCCTTCCTTTTGAAAGAAGACAAGTGTAAGTCTGACACCTCTCCAGATCTGAAACACCTCGCCCAGTGTTCAGCAGTTGGAAGCTTCATTTGCATTCACTGTTTTTCTGTGTTCAGGCTGTTGGGTTGTCTACAAAAATCATGCACTTAGCCAGGTTTGGTGCCTCTTCTAGTAACAGCCCTGGTGCTGCCAGCCCCTTCTTGAGACTTTTTGGGTTTTAACTCTTCCCTTGCCCAGCTGCTGGGGATCTCGTGTTTCATGTGTGCAGAAATAGTGTCTTATTTTTTGGGTGATGATAGAAAGAGATTTTAAATGTTAAAATCTTGCATTAAAATCCTTGAAAATGGAAGTTCTGGCTGTGTGGAGATTGTTTGTTTTTGAAGTCCAGACAAATAATCCCGTTGGGCATTGCTGTCACTTTTCACATAACTTTTTTCTGAAACAAAAAAAAAAAAAAAGGGAAAACCCCAAACAAATAAAAAGCTAATCTCTCGATGTTTGGAGAGGTGACTGGTGGTCCCCACAGGCGCTGTATATCAGCCAGTGCAGTAATGTGTTTAGGGGTATTGGCATGCCAAGAGCATCACAGTGTAAAAATCCAGATAATATATGGTAACTGTTCATACTGTATATACATCTTTGTCTGAATCGCGGGGGGGGGGCGGGGTGGTGGGAGTTGTTCAGACATACAGCGTAGCCAAGGTTTTTTATTTGTTGCGCTTTAGTCACTAGTAATCAGTCTCTGGCCAGATGGAAAGCTTTCTGTAGGAATGCCGCTTACCTGCCAATTGAAAAGTAGTGTCACACAGGGTTTAGTAAATCCAGGTTACCAAGAACCATGATGTGGACTACACAGAGCTCCTTATTTTTTCCCCTTGGACTTAGATCACTTTTGAGTCATGTAATGTATAGTGGTTCTTTTTCCCACAACAATTAATAACCTGATAGTATAAGTTAGTGTGTTGGGCCCAATGCTTATAAGCATAGAGCAAAGGTGAGCACACATGGAGTGGGTGTCTTTGGTTATTTGAACCAGATCACAACAGTAAATTAATTCCTTTGTATTGGAGTTCTCAGTTTAACAATGTAGCTCCTTCTTCCAGGATGACCTCTGAATGTGTTTCCAGCTGAGGAGCCAGAGATAACCAGGGAAAACCTTTCCTTAAGAAAAACTAAACACGTGAGAGGCATGCGTGTTTATTGTAGCACAGTGAGTTAATCCATATTTGTGATAAAACCTTGAAATAATGTTCTGTATTACTTCTGTGCTTCTAGTCTTTTAAGAGGCAATGGCTGCTATGGGGAAGAGCGTTGGCATCCTGACTTCTGCATTACTCTGGTTTGGCAATAGTGACTCTTTTTAAGCACTTTACAGAATTAATAAAGGCAATTACAGCAGACACTGGAGGGATGTTTAACTTTTGGGGGGTTCGAGGAAACAGATATCCTGACTAAAGTCATGTTGCATCTGATCTGCACAGCCATCCAGAATGCTATTTATGCATCTGGCAAGTAGGCTTGTGGCTGAGCTGGACCCCTGGGCAAAACAAGTTGGATGCTGCCAATGTGGTACATGAACCTTGGCAGGCCAGGAAATGCTAAATGAGTGACTGAAAAAATATTGGGGAGTGGGTGGTAAGAAGGAGAGTTAACGGGGAATGTGCAGTATCACCCTCCTTTTCCTTGCAGCCAAAAGAGAGAAATACTTTATTCTGAATTTGATGACTTCAGTAGGAAAAGAGGTGGGTTTTCATCTGACGGAGAACCGTTTTAATGTCCTGAAACAAAATCTGAAGTTTATTAAATGGTACTTTTATACATTGTCTTCAGGTGTTGCCAATGATAAGATGTTCTGTGTTAGAAACCTGGTAGCACCACAATAGTCCTTGACAAGCAGGTCTAAAAGGATGAAAGGATTCCCCCAAACACACACCCCCAGCGCTTGCATATTATTTGTTAAGAGCAGATTTTGACTTAAGCTGTGATAATATGCTGATCCTTAAGGTGCCTTCGTAGAAAGTAAACTTAAAGCACATTAAAAAGTAATCAAGCCTTCATTAGGCAGTGCTGCTACTGCTGTTTGCCAGAAGCTGAGACGATATAAATAAGGAAATGTTGCTTGTCCTCATACTTGACTAATGGGTAAAGGAATCTGCTTTTGGCTGCTGCTGGAGGAAAGTAGCTAAACAGACATCCGATGCGATGCAGCAAGTCAGTTTTGACCTATTTATGGCCTTTTAGTATCTTTCTTATTAGAATTTGACTGTAATAGAGCTGTGGTAGAATTGGCTGTGTTGCACGTCTGACACAAAACTAGCGGCATTCAAAAATCCTGCTGCAACATTAAACTCGAATCCTGTGTACATTTAAGTGAAACAATTGGTACCATTTAAGTCTAAATATTTTTGATTGTTCATATCGTGCAACACTAAAAAAGGTCAACTTCTTACAGATTTGCTTCTGTCAGCTGCTCGCATGGTTATGCCAACAATGTGACTAAGGGGTTGCTTAATGAACTCCAGCCTCGAGTTTTGCTAGCAGATGTCTACTTTTGTAGGTACCAAGTGACAACTACCCCAAATCGCCACGCAGCATAACTGTAAAGAGCCTTTGGAACCGGCGTCTGTGCAGTTGCTTTCCACGACCGTTGTGCTTGTGTTGCAGGCTGTTCACAGCACTGTATTTACACCTCCGCCTGAAGTGGTGTGACACTGAGTGCTCACCTGCATTTCCCCTGGGTGGGAAGTAATGCTGTCCTGTGTGCGTCCAGTGGTGATGGAAACCAGGTGTTAGTGGTATTTACACCATTACATTTCCCAAATGTGCATCATACTTTATGAGGCACAAAAGTCCTTGCCTTGGGCAGTGTGTGCTGTTCCACTGTTAAGGCATATACACACGTGCACAGTGCGCATACACACATACATAGTGCACGTACTGCACATGTACATACTGCAAAGGCAGCATCCAGCTGGGTGCTGAGCACTGCCCAAGATGAGGAAGGAGCGGGCAGCTCAGCAG
Source organism: Dromas ardeola (assembly GCA_013398915.1). Taxonomy (NCBI): domain Eukaryota; kingdom Metazoa; phylum Chordata; class Aves; order Charadriiformes; family Dromadidae; genus Dromas; species Dromas ardeola. The sequence continues at coordinate 29,449 of VYZM01007442.1, forward strand.
CCTTTCAGAAACAGGGAGCCTGCGTGGGTTACTGCAACTCCAGATGCTCTTTCACAGCATAAGTGAATGCGTGAGATCCTGTATTTAGTGTTCTCCTGTACTTCTGAACAGAATTAGGCTGAGATTAGTTTTCTAAATTAGTGTCTTCCAAATGAGGATTATATTACTTTATTATTTCCTTTGGAGCAATAGAGAAAAGGTTTCTTATTTTTCTTACTAATTCCTTGAACTTCAATAGCCAGTCAGCGACATAGCAATTAGGAACCTGCTCAGCAGGCTGCTTTCCTGGGCTGTACTAAACAGAGGAGCCAGGCCTGTGTTACTGGCACAACCTTTCGGAGCCAAACTCCCATTGGGAATTTTATTCTCTTTGCGGTCTGTGTCAAAGAGTAAATAAAAGGGAGTGGGAGTTGGGTCCATAAGTGCCCTGGGCTCTGTTGAGAGTCCTGGTCTCCCGGACTTTATTACTATTACAAGGAGGTGACTTTAGCTTTCATGTTTGGTTCTTCTGGTAGGAAAAAAAAATTGTTGAATGCAGTGGGGTCTTTTGACTTGGGTTTTGTTGGTGTGGGGTTTAAGAAATTTTTATGCCTTGGGTTATTGAATGAATGCATTTACAATGGCATTATAATCCATAAGGGAAGCTTTTATTTTTGTTCTCATGAATCAGCTTTTCCATTTATGTAACTTTCTACAGTTTCTGGAGCAAGTTGTGGTCTTGTTTTGGGAAGTACAGACTTTGTCCTTTGTTCTAGCTATATTCTTGGCTTGTGCTGCAAAATCTGATCTGTGGTGTGGTACTTTACGCCCGGATAATGCCCCATTGCAGACAGACCACGTGCTTCCAGATGTGATGCAACCTCCAGGTTAGGTTGCAAAAAGCTTTCACTAGCCTGGATTTTTCCCCCCAACCCTGCTCTGAGTGGTGGTTTTGCATCCTCTCACTCCAGGACTTTTTCCTGCTTTTAAAAAGTGTCTTCCAGAACCACACATGAGAAACGGGAACCTGGTTGCTGCTCTCGAGCCCGTTCCCTCCTTCCCTGCATCCCAGGCTGGCACGTGGTGCTGATGCAGCCCGGGGGCAGTGGGCGCCTGGTGGCAAGAACCATGTCCAAGCTTTTGGGAGCAAACCACATCAAGAGAGGGCTGCTATAGCAGCTGTGCAGGATACGTGTTGATATGCTATGGGCTTTCCCAAAAGGCCCTGGAGGGAGAGAGTAAGTACATATGGAACCCATCTGGACGCTGCCTAATTTCTGCAAAAAAAGCAGCACAAGTAGAGCATGAGCTTTTCCAGCCTCCTGTGTTTGATTTAGGTCACATAAGTTCATGGTGGTTTTGCTGTATTTGTCCTCAATCTCATTCCTTACAGACCAGGAACCAAGCACTGGGAGAGAGAATGATGATATTACTACGTGTAATGCACGGCCTAAAATAGACAGAACAAAGAAGTGTTTTGAGTTCTGTAATGATAATTGCCCAGACCTAAAAATAGGTAGATGTTCTACCAGGCAGAGAGAAGTAAGAGTGAGACACGAATCGCTGGGAGACACCTCAGAGGTAGCCTGCAAAGCTCTGATCGAGCAGGTCCTTGCTGTAGGTGCCTACAAGTTTCGCACCCTTTGACTGCCATTTACAGTGGATGGTGGCCACCAGCACCTCTGAATTTTAAGCTAATATGGGAGGAGGGGAATCTGGCTTGTTCATACAAATAAAAACCACAAAAAAACATTTTATACAAAAAACTGGCTCCTTGAATATTGCAGTAAAACCAGAGAAAGCTCTGATGGAGGCCAGGACCAAGCCCGCTCGGAGGTGTTGTGTCTCTGAAGGAGGTCCTGCTGTAGTGTCCTGGGGATGGAGAACAAGATTAGGGGGGCCGGCAGGAATCCGTGACATTTAAATGCATAGCTGAGCTGCCGTGCTGTTTAACTCCTACAAATTATGTTGTACTGGGAGGCAAAATTATAAGCGTTTTGCAGCTAATCTGCAAGTATTAGCTTCTACATTAGCAACTCACATGAGGAAGGCGTTATCATTTTAGAAATTAGATGAGAAACGTAAAAAAAAAAACAAACCAAAAAAACCCCAGCTTTTTTTTTTTTTTCATTCCACAAAGTGGCTGTGAATAGCCGTAGTGTTAGCCAGCCACTGCAGCAGAGGTGGTCAAGTCCTAAAGTCACTAGAACATAGGAAATAAACACTGCGTCTAATGGATATATTTAGCTTTATTTCTCTTTGCCTCACTGGTTGACTTCTTGGGCTGCGTAGCACTGCCCTAGCACCAGCCCCAGGGGCAGGACTGGTGCCCGGCAGGTGTTTTTAGCCACCCAGTTTGCCTTCTTGCAGGGGCACGGTGGGAGTGGGCTGGGGCAGGGTGCGTGGCTCAGCCCGCGAGACGTCCTGCAGCAAGTTAATTTGTCTTGGCAGCAGCACAGCATTCCTCCTGCTGCCCCGCTCCCGCCAAAGAAAACCACTTCCTGCCTATTTTCACCTCGGCTGCGAAAGGATGGACTGCTGGCTGCCACCGGAGTTTGCTGGAGATTCCTTGTGCTGCGTTTTTCCCGTTGGCTGTTTAAATTTGAGCTTATCAGTCTTCAGAAGGTTCCGAACTGTTTGAAGAACTGATGGTTACAAGTCTGGCTACAAACAGTAGCATCATGTGGGGATTTGAACTTTTACAGCTTTCTGCACAAAGCAGGTACCCCCTGTGATTTAAATAATTGCTCCCCTAACGATGAAACAGTGTGTTTAAAATCATCAGTGGCTTAAAATGCAACCGCTTTAAAGATGTTGTGGCTTTTCCTTATGTAGAACCCAGAAGGCTGGAATTGGAAATGGTAAAAAAACCTTTTAAAGCTGGTTTTGTCTTTAAGCTAAATTGAGAAGCGTGAAGATCTATATCCGTTTTCAGGTGTTGCTTCTCTTCTGTCCTGGTGCTGGCTCTTGTCTGCGAGGTTGGGAGAGGCAGCTCAGGCCACATGGTCAGCAGGAGCTGGATGCTATAAGCGATCATATAACCGTGGCTGGGAAGTTTGTAGGAAATCTCTTTAAAGTTCTTTTAAATCCTTACAACAATGTATGAGCCATTTAATTGCATCTTTGGGGCGGGGGCAGGGAGGGAATCTGTGGGTTTTTGCCTGCATGGAGGTCAGGACCCACAGAAACGGCAGAGAACGCCCCGTGCCGAGTGCCAGAACAGCAGAGCTGCAGCCACGTTATCGGCACAGTGAGGTTTGTTTTGTGATCGAAACAGCAGCACTCAAACTGTAAACTTACTTTGGGTTCCAGTGGTCCATAAATAGATTTCCAAAACATGTCTATTATCCAACAAGGAGTTTATTTATAAACTGAAAAAATAACAAGACTTAAACAAAACCCAAACCGCCCTTTTGGCCAGCAGCGCAAACTAGACTATTTTGTATGTGTATGCCTGTGTATACCAAATAAGATAGAAACTTCTTTGAGGTTCATTTCAATAAAGCATTTCAAACAACTGTTTCCTTGCAGCGGGGTAGTGCTGGGAGAGGCTGCCTGTTGGACAGCCAGTTTACAGTCCTGGCTGGAGCTGGGGATGGAGTGTCGCCTGCTCGTTGGACCGAGATTCTGCAGCATCTCCCCTGCCTCCTTTCTGTTTATTATCTTTTTGTTAATTTTTTTTTTTCCCCCAAGGAGTAAAGATTTGGAGGATAAAAAAATATTGAGTCTAAAATGCTGCAGCATTTTCTGGAAAGTTTTCTGCCCGCTTTGGGGTTAAAGCTCCATTTTTGATGGTCTGCGATTTGTTGGGAAACATCATCCACCTCGGCTTTTGGCAGCTTTGATGTGGTTTCTCTTCCATTCCTGACATCATCCACTGATGCAAGTTAGACCCATTTTCCTGTGAGGGCGGTGAGCCCCTGGCCCAGGTTGCCCAGAAGAAGCTGTGGCTGCCCCATCCCTGGAGGGGTTCAAGGCCAGGTTGGACGGGGCTTGGAGCAACCTGGGCTGGTGGGAGGTGTCCCTTCCAACCCAAACCATTCTATGATTCTATGATCTTAGAACAGTAAATTTAACTTCTGATGTGTATTCAAGTGAGGGACAATACTTGTTCATAATTCTAAACTACTCATTTTCATAATGTTATTCTGTGCACACACGCTGTTGAAAGCTTACTGTTTCATGATTGACTTGTAACTGGAAAGGAAGAAAATCTTGATACACAAGGATATCTTAAAGAAAAAAAGTCTGCTAGAAGCGTCAGCCTCTAATGGCGCTTGTGCGGATTTTGTATGCAGAAGATTACAGCTTGGTGGTGAGACTTCGCCTAACCGCCAATAACTTGCCATAAAGGTATTTGCATCTCTGGAACAGACATTGAAAGCCAAAAGCAAGTGAAAATAGATTCATTTGGTTAAATGTTTTCTTTCAACATTACCTTAGGGCCGTCAGCACAAAGTATAATGTTACCACTCACCTAAGTAATTTTAGATGTTTTTCCCCCAAGAATGCCCTGAGAAGCGTGAGTCAGTGCATTCAGGCTGAGAAAACAGGTTTGTGTTTCTGGGGGTGAGGGGTGAAGGCATCTGTGAGCAAAACTGGCTTTCACAAGGGCGTTCTTGTTCCCCAAGCAGGGCAGCGGTGAGCTCCAGCAGGATGCGGCCCTTCCTCTCGGCAGTACTGACTTCTGCTGCTCTCACCCCAGCCCACCTCCTTCCGTCCCTCTGTCTCCATCCCACCTCCACCACTGGGATTTTGCCCCATCTCTATCCATCCATTTTGCTCCATCCTATCTGCTCCTGCCCGCAGCTTCTTTCCTTCCTTGCAGTTGTCTACCCATCCCTGTTCGTGACTTCTCTGTCGTTCTTGTGCTTCTGTGTCTATCCAGGAGTCCTTCTGCCTCTCCAGTCCTGGTCCCCCAGCGTCAGGACCCTACCGCAGCGGTGTTGCTCTCGGCTCCCCGGCTCCTGTGCTGACTGTACGCACGTTCCCGGCTCTTCGCTGGCGCTCTCTGCCCTGCTAAATGTGTCAGGAGCACTCAGTATAAACAAGGATTTTCGTGTTTGCAAACTGCTGTTAGCTGCAGCTGCCAGGCCAAAATAGCTTTAGACGTGACAGTTGTTTGCATAGGACGAGGTACAGTATCTGGAAAGGCGCTGGCCAGTGTCCAGGCCCGGTTAGGCAACTGGGAGAGGTTTTCTGGGAAGCGAGTGCTGTGTGTTGACAGGCGCATCCTGAAGAAAGGCTCCTCGCTCCTTCCCAAACATGGGCAGCAGGAACCATCTTCCAGGCTCTTGTCCTGAGGACAGTGTATGCCCTTTCGAGTAAGACAAAATACCCTGAAGTGGCAGCAGGCGTCTCTTGCTCTATTTTAAACGCTTCCTGTGGTATTCTGGCGCCTGAGATTAGTAGAAGTTTTCTAAATAAAATCCCATAAAACAATGTGATCTGGCAGCTCGGTGTCTGTTCTGCCAAGCGGTTGGTGCCATATTTCTCTGGAGCATTTGATGCTCTTGTGTAAGTGCTGGTCACCATGGTCGGAAGACTTGGGTGAGGAGCTGGGAGGAAGACGTCGCCTCTCCATCTTCCAACTCATTTTTTTTAATTTGGACAGAAAACTAGGGTTTCAAACTACTATTACTCGTGCATCAACACCAGCTCCTTGCTGTTCTTTACAGTTCTTTAGAGAATTACCTCCTTTGACCACAGATGGTCTGAGAGTGGTACAGAGACCAAACTGCTGTGCTTGCCTTCCACATTGTGCCTTTTCGAGCAGAAAAAATACATTTCCAGCTTTGCTAGCTCTTCATAAGCAAGCAGAGAGGGTTATCTGCTGAGATAGCCCTTCATAGCCATGGTTATGAACTTGGGATCCAGTTGTGCTACCTGTAGCTGAAAAAAAACCCCAGAGACCGTCCTTGCTCCATGAAGCTGGGAGAATGAGCAAAAATAGAGCAGAACAGGCAACATGGCAGTGTAGAGAGATGTTTTGCATACATATGTCTAAGAGGAACACTGTATTTAAGTTCATATCATATGAAGTAATGGCAGCATAGGGTAGCCAGAGGCATTTTCGTCATGTTGAAGCAGCATCTTCATGGCTGAGATAGTCCACCCTCGTCAGACGGGGTACTGCGTGAAAGGACTGGGGTCTGCCTGTGAAGGGGTTGCACTGCGAGACCCAGCTGAGATACTGTGGGGAATGTGAGGATGTGTCTATGGCTAAAATGATTTTAAGAAATAAGAGAGTTCTCAGGAGATCAATATGCTAATTATTGACAAACTTGGAGCTCTTGTTTTATGTGGCAGAGCGTATAGTTTAATAGTAGATAGGGAAAAAACTTAGTTTTCTTTTTTTTCTTAAAAATTCTGGGACATCTCAAAGTGTGCTCTCGCTAAGCAGCAGATTTTGGACAAGTTAAGGACCTGAGAGTAGTGAAAACTAGTTAGATCTGTAATTTACAAATGGTGGGAAATGGTTAATTAAAATGTAACTAGTTTGCAGAAGAAAATTCCCATTTATTCCTAGGTCAGTATGTTGCCTTAGGTACTGACCACTGGCAAAGGAGTTTACAATTATAAGGACCTTTCCCTTATTTTAGTCCTACAGGATTGTTCATGAAGGAAGTGGTAAGTTTTTTTTTTTCTCTGTGCTGTACGACATGAGGGAGAGAAACCTCCCCGGACTGCTCCCTCCTGCCGCGACCCCTGTTGTTAAAGGCAAGCGAAGAAATCTCTGGCCAGTAGATTCGAGTCTGCTGAGAAATGTTTTTCTGTGCAGCCTGTAACATGAATTGTTTCCTCAGGGCGGTATTAACTTGTCCATTTTTATTTATTTTTAGTCATGATGAAAATTAGCTAATGCCCAGCGCTATTCTTCTGTTTAAGGGTACAAGGGTACTTGCGAATGGAGTTTACTGGCTCCTCTGCCGGCACGTTAGGAGGAATTATGTTGGCTTTTGCAGGCCTGCACAGGCAACTCCCCCGCTGAAGCTGGGAGAGCTGGGAGCACGTTTTCCCTCCATCGGGAGAGCAGGGTTGGTCCCTGTGCCCTACACTGATGCAGAGGGAGATCTATTTATCCAGTTTTTTTTAAAAACAAACCACCCCACCCAAGGTCTCGTTGAACCTGGATTGGTTCCCCATCGTGCATCGTTGCGCAGCCAGCAGCGATGGCTTCAAAGGAGCTGCTAAAGAACGAATCGATGGATGCTTAAAGGCTGCCGATGCATGGGAGACACCGGGCTTTGCTCTCCCAAACCGCACCCTTCCAGGGCAGCACTTTTCCTGCAGTAAAAGCTCACGCCCTCCCTCCAGCCCCAGGTCCTGGTGCGGGGCTGTGCGAGCCGGGGCGCAGGCACCATATTTGGCTCCCGGCTGGCTGTGCCCTGACCCCGGCGCTGCTCGCCCGGAGCTGCCGGTTTTCCCTTCGCCGTATATGGAGAGGCTGCTCGGGAGAGCTGGGGACTGGCCTGAATTAGAAGCAGTGCAACATCTGTATGAAGCCCTGCTTTTGTTGCACTGAGCTAATTAGGTTAAAGCCAGGCCTTGGACTGGTTTTTGAGTGAAGGGAATAATTTGCAGAGAACAAATTTGCCATTAAATCCCATATTTTATTGTTTGCCAGGATGCGCATGGTTATAATTTCCTTTATAGTGGTAAAGTCATGCAGAGAAAGAACAGAGCATAAGCAGAAGATCTCTGTATCAGGAAGTCAATAATTCATATATGACAGTAATAAAAACCATCTTTCCTGTAAAAAGCCAGCACAGTCTTTGCCGCACGGATCCTGCTTTTCACTTGGGTGCTGTGTGAGTGCGCAGAGGAGGAGCTGCATCAGGTGTGGGATCTCATCCAGCCTGTGCAATGAGCCCCCCGAGACTTCTCCTTGAGGCAAGCAAGGACAGGGGACACAGGGTCATGGCTCTCCAGAGAGTGTACCTGCTGCCGCTGAAACCTGGAGCAGAGCAGAAGAGGGGGTTTTTCTGTCCAAAGAAACACGAGCCAAAACTGGTTTAGGATCTTACTGTTAACGATGACTTTATGAGATCTCTGTTGGGAAGTCCCTGCAGCGAGGCGTGTAGCCTACATGAGGAGGACAAAAACCTGGACTCTGGGAAGGGTGGGCTCAGCCTGTGCTTCCAGGGGCAGGAGGGAAGCAGGTTGTACCTCAGATGTCCCTCCAGCAAACTTCTCTGCACCTGAAAAAACAACATTCCCCCAAATTAATTCTGAGGCCTGGCCAACACAGCTTCTGCAAGAGGAGTGCTTGCACCTTTGCCTTTGGTTGCAGACCTTTAAGGTTCACAACTCTCACGTGTGTGTAGGTGCAGTGTCTTTAGACTTCAGCCTGTTCAGTTACATAGGAGCCAAGTCAAGGCTCAGATATGACTCTTTAGAAGATACTTTTTTATTCTAAGAATTTTCTTACCTCTTCCATTTTCAACCTGTTTTTTACACTCCCTTGTTTCTACATTGAACTGGAATTGCATAATCAGCAGCAGAAAAAATGGTTTGACTGATTTTGTTTCCTTTTTCTCCCCTCCTCCCTCTTTTGTGACAGATCAAAAAGCAGCAACAAGATGTGTTAGGTTTCTTGGAAGCCAACAAAATTGAATTTGAGGAAAAGGATATCGCTGCCAATGAGGAGAATCGGAAATGGATGCGCGAGAACGTCCCCGAAGACAGCCGGCCAGCAAGCGGGAATCCCCTGCCGCCCCGGCTCTTCAACGACAGCCGGTACCTTGGGGTAAGGAATGGCTCCAGGTCTCCATCTCTGCTTGTGCCAGTCCTCTCACTCGCTGCCACAGCCTATGCTTTGCTGTTGTGATCAGCAAGAAAGGACTTGGCCAGCTGTACGTTCAAGTGTGCCAACTGTGAAGGGCATGGAAGGTGTTAGGCATTTGCCCCTCCTCTTGGGCTTTTAATAATAATTGATTCTTGAATATTTCAGTTCTGCCACAGAGGAGAGATTAGAAATTGGACCTCCTGATTCTCAGATCATTGTGCTACTTACTGGAATGACCCTACCACCACCTTTAAGGGTGTATATATATTTTTTGTTCCCCTGTGGTTTTTTTCCCTCTTACGGCTCTGAAAGTTTACGGGGTTTTTTAATTCTCACGTTCACAATGATTGTGAACTAACACTTCACAGAAATCTGGCACTGTTGCACCAGCCTTATGTTCTGTAGCAGATTCAGAGAGCTGTTCTGTCTACGCAGGGTTTGCTGATACGTGTGGATCCCGGATCACTCCGTAGTCTGTTAATCTTCCAAAAGAAGTGCCCATATGCAGTGATGTCTGCCGTGACCACGTAGCAGTTTTCTGATCCTTCTTGGGATCAGTTTTTCGGTACCGCTTGCAAAGCGAAGGCTGTTGCGGTCCACTTACTCCAATGCCTTGAACAGATTGAAACTCATGTTGCAAATACAATTCCTACTTGTAATTATTTTAATGCTTGATCAAAAGTAAGTTGCCCTGCAGCACTTCTACTCAGCAGGCCATGCTTGAATGATTATTAAATTAACTTTTAATTTTATTTTTAAAACGTAATATCTTCTGAAAAGAGCTCACAGTATGCATTCCTTTGGTGCCATGTGTTGGTTTTTAAGTTGTTTTGCAGCCTGGTTCTGACCTGCAAAGTCTGTAAGTCAGAACCTGCCAGTTCTGGACCTTTGTGAGGTGATTCTGTGGCTACTGAAAGAAATTATTCTCAATGTGCCAGGATTTTTTTTCTTGCTTGTAATAAAAGCAGAACTTGAAACAATATCCACAGTGAGCTAATGTACCACTTGGCTCTCAAAAATTTTACTGACTGGTTGTGACATGGAAGAAGGTTGCTTTGGAGTGACAAATGTAATGATCGATAGTTGTGTGCAGCTGAAGGCTGAGAAGGAGCTAGTCAGAAAGAGCTGAAAATCCGTGTTCAGTTACCTCTCTTTAAATCCAAACAAACGAAAAAAAGAGGCAAATATTTCTGTACCAATAGGAAGTCCAGTTGCAACAGTATCGCCTTTCTCCCATGGGGTACCAGAGCTTTAGGGATGCAACCAGGTCACTGCGCCGTTGTCCTTTATCAGTGAAATGTTGCCAAATTTCTGCTGCATTGCTGCAGCTGTGCAGCAGCACAGGGCTTTACTGCGCAGCGGTGGGGGACAGGAAGAGAAAAAGCTGTATGCACCTAGATCTGGATGCTTGCTTATCAGAGATGCTTCTAATCGATCCCCAACTGCAATCCATGGCAGTTCTGTATACAGTCATTTTGGGGAGAGGGATGTAGATGCTTCAGGCCAGTTCTTACTATGGGTTTATTTCATCCCCAAATTTTTGGTTGATGTCACTTTGAACTTTTGAAGTTCAGTCAATTTGTGTAGCTGGATTTAACTTACTACAGTTTAGCGTTCAGGAAGGTAAAAGTTAATTCTGTGCCATGTGCTGGAACCTCTTTATGTCTCTATCTATCTAATCCATCTCAGGCATGAACTTCCCTGTTTGTTTCATCTGATGCAGCATAACTGGCAGAGTAATGAGCAAATTGACTTTTATTGGCCTGTGCACAGCAGAAAGGCTGTAACTGTAGATGCCGTGCAAGTTGGCATGAACCCTGCTCCTTAGTCACAGGCATTCCTTTCCTGGTAGATGCTACAAAGCAGACAGCCGGACTATGCACTAGCAAGATAAATAACCCCTTTGTTATCAGGCAGCCCCAGTACTGTCAACAGAAGGGCTTCAAGGAGGATTTAACATAATCATACACATTTTTATCAGACTAGCACCCGAATGCTGCGTATACAAATCGAACAGTAATGGGACATCCCTGATCTCTAGGCAGTTTGAATCCTGTTCCCTGTACTTTCCTCTGTTCCAGCTGCAACAGCCTCTTCTTCGAGCTTCCCCTGCTGTGAACACGCTGCTATTTTCAAACAGCATTTGCTATTTCTTAGGCTTTTGGCTACCAGACAGACAAGCATGCGAAGCCGCATGCCCTTAATGGCAGCTCTCTCCCTGACTTCAGCCCGAGACTGAGCCTGCTCTGAGCTGCTGCCTTGCCTTGGGTCTCTCGGCCAGGACTCCTGGCATCAAAACATTCCCTGGTAAAGCCGGAGAAAGCTGGTACTGTTGCTTCAGTTGAAAAGGGAGAGAAGGAAAGTCATAGGACAGATATGTGCTGAGTTTGGAAATGGGAGCGAGGGAAGGATGTGGTAACTCGGACAACAGTGGACTTGCACAAACCTTCTGGGTGCCTTTGGTCAGTGTTTGGCAACTGCTGTTGCTGAGCCATGCTGTGGGCTTTTTGCTTGCTCTTTCCTAACTTAGCAGACAACTAAGCTGTGTTGTTTGTACTCCATACAGCACTATATTCTCCCTCAAACATAAAAAAGAACAGAGAAGGAAGCATGGTTATTTCTTTTATTGTTTCATTGTTTTTACCTTACTTTTCTTGGGAGGTGGCTGCGTGCATATTTAGAGCAAGTATGTAGTGCAATGAGTACCACGAATAGTCCTACCTGATTTCCTTCATTTGCATAGACTAATCATTAATGGGAAACATGATGGGAAAGGATGTACTCTCAGTTTACAGGTTTAAATTTAACTTTTAACAGGTTTAAGAGTTAATGTCCGTGGTTGCACAGTTGCTATTACTAACCAGTAATTAGCAGTGGCAGCTGTGGACATCAGTGTTTCTGATGACAAGGTGCGGGCTCAGCCCGCCCCTGCAGGAGGGACATCCATGCCAGACCAGTGACAACTGCCTTGCGATGGAGGCTGTCCCTCTGGGAGAGGCAGAAGCACCTCACAGCAGCATCTTGTTGCTACAGATAGTGAAATTTCCAGCTTCTTACTTTTCAGACAGTACAGTTTATATGGTGTTAATGCTAATGATAAATATCTCAGGTGACACTCTGAATTTTGCATTTGGCCACAGGAAGCAGTTTGCTCGGTGTGGGTTGGTAACACACCAAGTTGAGCTGCGACTGTTTCTGACGATTCATACTTCTTTTGTTTCCACACCCCTCCCTGACTCCCACGGTGAAGGACTACGAAGCTTTCTTTGAAGCACGAGAGAACAACGCGGTGTATGCCTTTTTAGGCTTGACTGCGCCACCTGGTTCAAAGGTAGGTGTGCGCGTTTCTCACAGTAAACCACAACCTGTATTCTACACCTTGTTCTTCTCTGCTCATAGTAGAATATTTTATGTGTTCTGTGGTTGCCCCAATCAATCAACCTGCTGGTCTGACACTGAGGCTCCAGAGACTAACTTCCAGGCTTCAACATCACAGCAACACGGCAATGCCATGTGCTGGTTTCTTTGGAGGATGCTGTGTTCCCTGGAGGCATCTTCCTCCCCCTCCTTCTACCAAGAAAAACTCAGTGTTTGGTACAGATGCTCCTTTGGTATCCTCACTGTGGAGCCACTCTGATCTTTTTTAAGTTAATGGAAAAGCTTTTGTTGCTTTGGAAAGAAGAGCTGGGTCAAGTTCTTCACTAGTAATAATTGTCTCTTACCACTGGAATATTTTTTTCATTGTACGCACTGGGAACAAGTGAAAGAGTAGTTAATATTTGCACTGAAGAATGCACAAGAAATCTAGATGAAAAAATTCATCACAAAACCAAAGAATTATTTCAGTTCAGTAAAAAAACTTAATTCACATGAAGTTTTGATGAGATTTTTGTCCTAGGAAATACCTTGAAACCAGAGTCACTGTTTTTGAAATAATGTGGTCTTGCTTCAGAGTAGTTTTTTCCTTCAGCTTGTTATCTGAAGCCTTGTTTTCCTTTGCCAATTACAAACTGGATTGCTGCTTTGCGGATGCAATGGGCTGGAATTCTCCTTTTGATTTTGATAGGATAGGACAAGCCTGCTTTATACGTTTCACTTGACAGCAGCAGGATCCTCCAGGTCACTTCCAGCTTTCTTGTTCGAGTGGAAAAACACGCCGGTTCCTTTCAAATTTTTTCATGTAAGAGTTGAAGGTCATGCTGTGCACATCACTAAGAGACCTAATTTTAAAGATGGGTGATGATCCAGCAGTAGTGGGCATAACAAGTTGTGGGTCAGGCTGAAGCAATTTTGGGAGCCACGCTAATTTCTAGCAGTAGCTCCACTAATGTGAATGGTGTAGTGAGGGGAAACTCTGCCTTGTAGAGCGAGATGCAGAGTGAAACCTGTGATATATGTTGCTGGCGTCAGCAGGCCGGCTGCAGGCAGTGTGATAGTCATGTAAGTCTTATTTAAGTTTCTTGGAGCATCTGCCCAGCGCTGCACAAAAGAGTATGCAGGATGGAGCCAAGGAGTGAGAATGTAGCCCTGAGATCACAGGACGCAGGAAAGCTCCTGCATTTCCCCTCGCGGCTGAGATCTGGGAAGCGCAGTGGTACCGGAGAGCAGTTGTTGCCATAATGAATCAGGTCATCTGTCTCTGTAACGTTTATGAGCATCGCAGCTCACTTAACCTGCCAGATTGCACAAGCAGCCTGCATGGCTGCTAGTTGCTCTGATTCTGTTCTGAGGGATGCTCTGATTTTGTCCTCACCTAAGGAAAAGGTGGGTTTTAAAAAGGAGAAATATAATGCAGTTGTACTCTGCTGAATTTTCATACCGCTTGCCTGCTCCAGCTTGAAGAGGTGCGTTTGAGTTGATGAAGATAACCTTTGCGTAAGTGACCTTGTACCCAGTGTATTCTGCTGTTGGTCTGACTTTTGCTATCTGTCCCACAATTACGTGATGTCAAATCAAGCTGATTGCCCGCTGCTGAGGAGGAGAAACTGATTTGTAGATGCTGAAATTGGCATTTACAGCATAGCTGCATGCAGCTTGGGTATGATACTGTAGTTAATGACATTGCAGCTTTGTATGTCGCTACATAAAATGGAAGGAGTCTGGAACCACCCTGTGTGTGATTGCAAGAGAGGACCTTGACAGCAAACCCCCATTAAATGTCATCATGAGAGATTTGGAAGTTAGTTGACTCCGAACACAAAAGTCCAATATTAATGCTAAAGAAGAAGGGCTTAGAAGTGAGCGTGGGAAATGCAAGTAACTCTTTACTGAGCCTGGTGGTTTGGTTTGGCCTGTGGGCACTGAGAGTGCAATTGGACCTACAAACCCTGGGAAAGGTCGGCATTCAATTTATCTTAAATAGCCCTACTTCAGGTAAATTGGGTGGGTTTTAGAGGGAGAGGATTTTGTGAGTTAAAGGCTGTGGTTAATTAAGGACTGACAGTATGCTCAGTGAGGGGTCTTGAGGGAGAAATAAGGAACAGTATGGAAGAGGGATAGTGTCAAATCTGAAAAGCCAAGCCTTTCCCAGGTAACTCGCAGGACCATGCCAAAGGAAATGGAGTTTGACCTTCAAGACAAATAGATAGGCATGTTCTCTGAGTCATTTGTACCCCCTTTCCTGGAGATGAGGGAAGTACCTCTCCAGCTTACCACTGCCTGTTTTGAATATAAGTACTTTGTCCTGCATTTTCTGGCAAAAACCCCCAAAAAGCTAGACGTCACTTCTGTAGTGGCCGCGACTGGTTAATGGAGTTGTTACAAAGGCAAGGGAACCATCTCCTCTTTCTTGCCATTCAAAGAACCACTTGTCTTTTAGAGAATATCAAACATCCTTTTTTTTTTTCAAGCGTTGTAGTCCTTTTTCATCTTTCCTTTGTTTTTCACCTGCCTTTTCTGCCATGAACCGATAGGATGCCCTCTCATGAGCCGCATGGGTGCGCGGTGACGTCCCGGCTCCACTCTGTGACCCCGCGCCCTGCGGCCAGAGGAGCAGAGCACAGCCCGAGAGCGCGGCAAGACTTGAGCCAGCGTCCCAGCAAGGCTGTTCCCACGGCCCTGAGTTAAAAGGCAGCACGACGCAACGCTCTTGGGCAGACAGCCAGGAAAACCGGAGTGATCCACCACGTCTAAGATAACGGAGATATGCGTGGTACTTCCTGCCCTGCAGGCCGGGGTCACCCACTGCGTCCCCTCTCTTATACAAGTCTTACAGGCTTCTTGGAAATTCCCTTCTTAGTCCTTCCTCTTCTTGTTTTTTATTCATTTAGCATACTGGCTCGTGTTAATGATATTGTTGGGTCTGTTACCGTCAGTATTTCTACACGGTCCCCAAAGCAAACAACTCCATTACATAAACGTTGCATTTGCAACGTTGCATGCAGATGTCAAACTTTCCTTCCACTGAACCACACTGGCCACCCTGAAGTGCCACAGCGAGTGCACTGTGACTGTTCATCTTTTTGTAGGCCATGTTGCGCTGCTAACAGGTAATTAAATTAACCTTCAACCAAAAGTACACTTGTAGAAACCTTCTTCAGAGAAAAATTCCTTTTGCATTTATTCTGTTGTCATTGTGTTCCCATTTGTGACCACCTTACAAAGACTGAAAAATGTAAGCTATTGTTTTTTACTGGTCCTTCTGAAACATACTGAGACTTGTTAGAGGTTAACGGGTATGTCTGCTGAACCGTTCCTCCATAGGAATGTTCTCATGTAGCCAAAGGGCACCAGGTCTGTCCTGGTCCCTTGAAGAGCTGTGGGTCGGCAGCCCCGGGCATGGAGAGGTGGTGGTAGGCAGGAGCAGTTCCCAAGGGGCACGTCCCCGCTGGCTGCCCCCCAGCAGGGAGCTGGGATTACTCGGCAGCGCCGGTGCCAGGACTGACCCGCTGCCAGCCCCGGGACGGAGCCACGTGTGGGTCTAGTGCTGGAGCAGCCCTGAGCTCCGACTGAGGACTTGCAGGCTGCTCCGAGCACCTTTCTAGAAGGCAAAAGCTAAATGCTGGCCTTTGGTTGTTCGGTAGGGTTTAATTAGAAAGGAAATTGTGTCTCTGCTCTGACCTCTTTTTTTTTTTTTTTCTTACATGGAGACTTTCACTAATTCGGAATTACTTTTCCATTTAACCATAGTTCTTCAAATAATCTTTGATCTCTAAATAGTTCTTCTGTCCTAACATGAAATGAGGGATAACTTGTTATATCTGATCTTCTTTTGTTTTAAACTTTTATGGTCAAAACTGGCCGTGAGCAGGGGTTGGAATATTCCTGCAGGTCCTACTCGAGGTAGCTCAGAAGGGGAGTTAAAGCCAGCACCTCATGGGACTCCTTTTATAATGTCATCGTAGGCAGCGGCGACTTCCCTTGAGTTGGGTTTGGTGCTGCTCAATTCTTTATCATGTATTGCTGCAATTTTTGTTATGTCATAAGTTCGTGCCTAACACAGGTATGTGTAAGTCAGCCCCTTTCATAAATTACTAATATGTGTAATTCTCTTCTGCCTTTTCAGGAAGCTGAAGCACTGGCAAAGCAGCAAGCGTGAATTTCAACTGCCTTATTTGTTCTGTAAAGGGAATTTCCACAGCTTTTTATAAAATAGTACAATTGTCTCTGCTTCAAGAAATGTAGATGTGATTTCTAACATTTGATTGGTGCTTGCAGCATTCACCGTACATAATACAAATCTGAAGACAAGATGAGAACGCGAACACGAAGGTAGAGAGCACGGAGTGTTTTATTACCAAGTTGGAAGCATAGGAAACTGAAGCAATTAGACAGGAATGGTTTTCACGTAGTTTAAACTGTCTTGGCAATTCGTCCATTTTGTGTAAACTTAAAGAAACTATTTTAGTACTAATAATACAGATGGGGTTATACCTAGAGATCCAACTATTTAAAATATGGAAAACAGCATCTAAAACCTTGTCAGATAGTAACTTTAGTGCCTGAGTTGCCTCAAAAATGTTACTGAATTACACAGTAATTTTTCAGTGTCTTTTCTGGTTTCAGATGAAATTGTAGGTGGTATTGTGTAGTACAGCCATTGTAGTCACTTTTGAAAGTTGTGTTTGTTCTTTTGTAGAATGAATATTTAAGATTTGTATTGTAACACACTGTACAGATGATGGGAAAAAAAAATAATGCCATTTATTTCTCATTTAAGTGATCCGCGTGGGCTCTTTTGACAAAGAAAAAAGGGATTTGGGCAATGGACAGCCTTTCCATTGGCAAGTTCATCCCGCAGCTGCCTAAGTGTGACTCGATTCCATCCCTGGGTGCAAGAGTCGGGGCAGCTCGGTGAACTATGCGCTAATTCCCAGGCAATGTTGCAAATAAGCCAAAACGGCCAGAAATGGCATTTCCTTACCTGTGTAAGGGTGAAAGCCTTTAATGTATTTCTCTACAAAAATACCAGTTCACACTGCTTATAGCATTAGGCATCTTAACTGCATGTTCCAGTAGTCATTAGATTCATATAGTATTTTTTCAAATGAGGAAATAAATGTTTGAATAGCAAGAACTATTGTAATTAAGGCAGACTTTTTTCGCAAGGCTTTTTTTTTTAAGGTTTAAAAACTTTTTTTTCCATTGTTATTGCCATATCATGAAGCTATTACAGGAATTGCAAATCTATTAAAGTGTCTTGTATTGGTGAATTTACCACGTGCAATAGTAACCCGTCTGTTCTCCCAGCGCTCCTGAGAAGGTCTGCATTTCTTGGCCTTATTCCGCAAAACCGCAAATAATTCCAAGTGCCCTGAAGGATAAGAAACAGGTTTAAAAAGTGTGTGGGTAATTTAAAATGCATTTTGCGCCACGTAATGCACTTATTCCCCAAAAGCAGCAAAAGACAGTAAGAAAGGTAATTAGTCCTTGCTATAGTTAGAGGATCATTCTAACAGCTCTGCACAGACACAGTTTGATTTTCTCTGCTTTATGCAGACAGAGAAGCAGGTGCTGCAGATCCGCAAAAGGCTGCAGCTCACCATCGCCACACGGTTATTCTACGCTGATGCTGTAAAACATGTTCAGTGCTTTTAAAATACTTCCTGAAACAGATTACAGTTCGCAGTTTCGAAGTCTGAAATTAGGAACAGGATAAAAGTAAAAACTTACATTTACAAAGATGTTCTAAAAGTGTGGTAATTAAATAATTCCCTCGCCAGCTTTTCTTTGGGGCTTGTGTTCCGTTCGCTGCAACCGATGGTTTTGTCAGCATCTTAAAAGAGAAATGCAGGTGGTACCTGCTGCGGTTGGAGAGAACTTGTGAGGAAGCTTCCACCAAGCGAGCAGGATCCAGCGCGGAGCCGAGTTAGTTAAAATGACATTTAATTCATATTTTATTTTTTTCTGATTTGGGAGCCTGGGAGTCAGTTTGAAGCTTGTCCTTACAAAAGCAAGCGCAGTATCAGAAGGCATAGGGATAGATGAGTGTTGCCTTACCTTCAACATTAACACACGCAGTTGTGCTTTTTCACTAACAAGCTTTACCAGGAATTACTGAACTTTGCTGAAATTTATTTGTAAGATCGTTTGGGGATGGAGTTAGGTTACGTTTTAAATCCAGTGTCCGACTTTGGTTGTTCACTATCATTTCCTCTTTCTGAACCGAGGTGATTTTTCTTTCTTAATATTGGCGTAATCTTTATGCATAGTGGTCAAGTTTTTGAGAAAATACATAAAAATACCAAGTGCAGCCTTGTGAAGCAAGTGGAATTTGACACACAAGTCACTACACTCGCGCCAATTTGCTCTGTTTCCTGTGTAAGGAAAGTAGGGTGTAAGTTTTGTAAATTACAGTCATTATTTTGGAGAAGCCGTAATTGAAAGTCGCTGCCAAATTCTGTCAGTTCAGCGACCCAAACCATTCTGGAACGAGGTCAATCTCCGTTTCTGACGGTCAAAAAAATTGGCCAAGTTTAAGAAAGCAAAGTCACTTCTCTCGTCTTGTCCCTTGCCATATGGTAGCGTTCAAACTGTATCAGCATTCCTAAGCACGCTCTGTTGAGGATTACTGAATTATTTCTTTGTCTGGGGAACAAAGCACCAACACAAACCGAAACGTACCCAAAATATCTCTCTCTTCTGCGACTGCGTGGAAAACTTGCATTCATTTTGGTGCAGATATCTTGCATGAATTTAGGAGTGCTAGGAATGTGTTGCCTGTGTGCTATTTTTCTGTTTCCCATACCTGTGGTAGGTCAGTGATGGGCCCAAGAACTGCATTTGTTCGTTTCTGTATTATTTTTTTCCCTATGTAGAAGGCAGGCATTGAGGATTTAACCTGTATATTAACCGTTCCTGTATCATTCCAATAAAGCTGTTTTAGAACGCTTTCTCACACGACTGACTTCTTTGCATGGGTTTTTTTTCACCGTTTGAAACGGTCCCATAAATTGCAAGAAGTGGTTTCCAAATGAAAATACTGCTTTATTTTAAAAGTACAGGATCTTTTATTTTAAAAGTACAACAAAGCGAACCGCTGCTGCGTCTTAAGTCTGTTGGGTTGGGTCTCTCACCTGTTGCAATTAATGGGTTTTAATTACTTAGGATACACCTACACAAAATAGTCGGGGGAGGTTTTGAGGGGGGGGAGAGCGCCGAATGAATACACTTCCTAATTAACCTGCTTTCCCACTCTTTCCCCAAGGCAGCTACAAAGGGAAAGCGGACGGGGCGTATCAGCTTCCCCCCGTGCCTGCAGCACTTGCCAAACAGTCTCAGTTGCTTTTTTCGCAATGTGTAATTAATTAGCTTTACGCTGCTCACAGCAGGGGAACTATGTAATTTAATATTTGTGTTGCCAGAGGGCGGTGTAGGATAAATTTTTAAACTAAAACTATTCACTTTTGCCTTCTCTGTGTGCCTGGTACATTCTTTCAAGCTCTATGCGCCGAAGTTTGGCGCTGCCTCGAAGATCTTCCGTAGAGCTGCAGAAGATGCACCCTCAGCCCCAAAACTGCACTAGGAGTTGCCCAGATCCCAGGCTGTGGTTCACGTGCTGTGAAGGAAACCAGTAACTTGAGTTCTTTCAGGAGCGGTTTACGAGAGGGCTGCTTGCTTGCCGTTTATAGATCAACCTTTTTCTGTCTGAGCAATGAAAACACAACTAAAACCAGTCAGTTACACTGGTGTCTTTTCGTGGTGTTTATTCCTTGTCTCGCACTTCCTTGCCCTTCTTCAGTGTCTTAAAAAACGGTCCATAATGTAAGATAAAAGGGCTGCTGATGCCATTTCGGAATTACAATGAATCCCATTTACTTACCCTGTGCGTACGCTACACTTGTATAACCCAGAAAAATCTCTGGTTTTCTTGTCTGTTTATAAAAAGTCTTTAAAACCTGAATTGTTATTAATTGACGTAAAGCTCAATACAAATCGTTTTCAAAAATCTTTTGAAAAAACAAACTGCATGGGTGCTTATAATGTTTACCTAACTTGCTGTTTTGGGTTACAACGGTGTGCACTGTAATAATAAACTTTTCTACCAATTAATGTGGGATTTTATTCATTTCTCGTGTAATATTCTTAACCTGTATGTGGTGGAAAATTTAGACTCTAAAGTCTGATGATGTCATTCAGCTCGCGTTGCACGTATTTCAAATACCAGAAATGTCTTGCAAGGCAAATTTGAGGTGTGCACAGTGGCGACAGGTGCCTGCTCGTCCCTTCTTGAAGAGACTTTATTCAGCGTCAGCGCAGGTTCGTGTCACAAAGACGCAGCCCAGAAAGGGTTAACGTGAGGTACAGCTGCAGTCGGCAGCAGGTGAGTAAATGAGCGGCTCCTGAGCAGCTTAATTACTGGTAAGAGACTGTATGTGCGTATATATATATATTTACACACATACATTGCATATAAAGATCTGTTGTGTCTCAGTTTTCTCTTTTTCCCCCCTTTTTTTTAACATGAGAAACATGAGCTTCCCAACAGCAGTATTCTGTGATTTGTCCATGCCGTGTAATCTTGGTAGGATGTTTTAGATTGGAAAGTTTATTGTTAACAATTTTGAACCGTATTGGTAAACTTTTGGAGGAACTTTGGGAAAGGCAAAAGGATTCTGTAAGTCGAGATGACCAAGTGGAAATGGCTGGCTGCAGTGCTGGCAGGAGGTGAGCACTGAGTGTTCCCAGTGTGCAAAATACATGCACGTACTATGTTGCATTCACCAACTATCAAGTGCCAAAATTGGTCCTTTCTACAGTAATTCCTTCCCTCACGGGTTTGTCTGTTGACACCTTCAGGAACTCGGAGACATCTTCATTTTCAGTTGCTTGGTGTAACATCTCAAAATCCTTAAAAAAGAGAAAAAAGGAAACGAGCAACATCATTAATAACCTGTGAACTGCAGCGGAATCCCCAGCGGGCTGCAGTTCCTGTTCGAGCCCTCTCCCGGCGCGGCGGGCAAGCTCTGTTTTGCTCCCGCAGCCGGAACGTGGTGGGACACCCGCCCCCTACCCACGCAGGCGGCCTTCAACCCCCCTTGGCGCTGGGGAAGCGCCGACGCCGAGCCCGCGGAGGGGCGAACCCGGGAACCGCGCGCCCCCAGCGCGGTCCC
>VYZM01007443.1:866-15132 GCA_013398915.1 Dromas ardeola
TTCAAAGCCTCAACCGTCAACGGCTCAACTGGCCAATGGCAGCGCGCGGGGGCGGCGCGGCTGAGCCAATCACGGCCAGCGCCCGGCGCGGGGGGGAGGGGGCGAGGCACTGCCAGCCAATCAGAGCGGGGGGCCGGCGTAGCGTCACCGCCTCCCAGCGGGCGCAGCGGTGCATGCTGGGAGCTGTAGTCCGGGAGGGGGAGCAGCGAGGCATGTTGGAGCGCTCCCCCCCCCACACCCAGCGGAAGCGCTTCCGGGTGGCGCTCCGCTTCCGCTTGACCCGGAAGTGGCGTGCTGCGGCCTGATCCGGTGCGCGGCGGCGGCGGCGCGGCCTCCAGCCCGGCCCAGCCATGGCGGACGTGACCGCCCGCAGCCTGCAGTACGAGTACAAGGCGGTGAGTGCGGCCCCTCGGCCTCCCGCCCCTCACCGGCCTCGTACCGGGCCCTCTCCGGTCCCGTTAGCCCAGGGCACCGGAGAGGGCCCGGTACGGGGCCCGTTTAAACCCACCCCCGGGCTGCGGCTGCCCCGGTTCTCCCCGCGAAATCGTCCTGCTGGGTGTAACAGCCCTTTAACGGGGTAGGGGGGAGGTTCTGAGGCCTAAACCCCTCTTTTAAGGGTTTTTCCGGGCTTTTTTTCTCCTTAAAACGGGACTTTCCGGGCACCGAGAGGTAACCGAGCACCCGGGCGAGGAGTGTGCCCGTTCTCCCGGCTGAAAGAACCCCCCAGGATGGGGTCGAGTGGTTCAGTCCCAGCTTAAAAGTTTAAAATCGCACCTCTTGAGGGCGTTAAATAACCCCCTCGGTTAATTAAAACACAACTTATTTGTGCCTCGAGCAGCGTGGAGTGTGTTAAGTTAAAAGGAGTCGTGCCCGCCTGCGCTTTATCCCTCTCTTTTTTTTTTTTTCTTCTCCCAGAACTCCAACCTCGTCCTCCAAGCCGACCGCTCGCTGATCGACCGGACGCGGCGGGATGAGCCCACGGGAGAAGTCCTGTCCTTGGTGGGCAAACTGGAGGGGACCCGCATGGGGGACAAGGCCCAGAGAACCAAACCCCAGATGCAGGAGGAGAGACGAGCAAAGTGAGAGGGAGCTCGGAGCCCGGGGGGCGGCGGGGGGATGTGTGTGTGTGTGTGCAGAGCCCTGGAGTGAAAAACACTCTGGGCAATTAATTTTTCATTCCCATCTTGGGACAACGCAGCTTTGGTTCGGTTTGGTGCTGTCAACGGGGTAGAATTCAGCGGTGTTGGGAATGTTTTGTAGTGGGGAATGTTTTGGTGGTGTGAGGTTCAACAAGGCCGAGTGCCGCCTCCTGCACTTGGGTCACACCAACCCCATGGACGCTACAGGCCGGGGGCAGAGCGGCTGGAGAGCTGCCCGGCGGAAAAGAACCTGGGGGGGTTGGTCATCAGGGGTCTGATGATGAGCCAGCAGTGTGCCCAGGTGGCCGAGGCGGCCAACAGCACCCTGGCCTGTGTCAGGAACAGTGTGGCCAGCGGGACTGGGGCAGTGATGATCCCCCTGGACTCGGCACTGGTGAGGCCCCGCCTTGAATATTGCGTCCGGTTTTGAGCCCCTCATTCCAAGAAGGACCTTTAGGGGCTGGAGCGTGTCTGGAGAAGGGCAACGGAGCTGGTGAGGGGTCTCTGGAGCAGGAGTCCTGTGAGGAGCGGCTGAGGGAGCTGGGGGTGTTCAGCCTGGAGAAGAGGAGGCTGAGGGGAGACCTTCTCGCTCTCTGCAACTCCCTGAAAGGAGGGGGGAGCCGGGGGGGGTCGGGCTCTTCTCCCAAGGAACAGGCCATGGGACAAGAGGGAACGGCCTCCAGTTGCCCCAGGGGAGGTTTAGGATGGATATTAGGAACAATTTCTTCACTGAAAGGGCTGTCAAGCCTTGGAAGAGGCTGCCCAGGGCAGTGGTGGAGTCGCCATCCCTGGAGGTGTTTAAAAGCCGGGCAGATGCGGTGCTGAGGGACGTGGGGTAGTGGGGGTTTGGGCGGTGTTGGGCTGGTCGTTGGTCTTGATGACTTGAAAGGTCTTTTCCAACCCAGTTCATTCTATGATTCTAACTTGGAAGATGCAGAGAAGTTGTTTTCTTCATTTAGAGTCACTTGTTCCATGTCAATAAACTAAAATCGAAGGAAAAAATTAAAAAATGTGTATTTTTCTTCTGTATTTTTCAAATGAAAGAGACTAGCCATATTTGAAGTAGCAGGAGCAGGGCTCTGCCGTGGGGGCTGACCCGGGCGCTCTCTTCCCTGCCTCTCTTTCCAGGAGAAGGAAGCGTGATGAGGACCGGCACGACATCAACAAGATGAAGGGTTACACCCTGCTCTCCGAGGGCATCGACGAGATGGTGGGCATCATCTACAAACCCAAAACCAAGGAGACCCGTGAGACCTACGAGGTGTTGCTGAGTTTCATTCAGGCGGCTCTCGGGGACCAGGTGAGGATGGGGACGCCTCGGGATGGGTGTCCCCGCTCCGGTAGGGGATTCAAAACCTGTAAAATCCGTCCCTTGGATGTTTTAATCCTTCTCTGTCATCCCGTGGGATGGGTTTGCTGTATCGGTGCTGGCCTTTGGGCTTGGGGACGTTGTGGGGGTGGCTTTTTGGTGCATATATGAGGGTTCAGAAATAGGAGGGACCGACCCCGTACCCTTCACGTAGCAAATTTCTGCTCCGTGCGACGCGTTAATTCCTTTGGCAGCCCCGTGACATCCTCTGCGGAGCCGCCGACGAGGTCCTGGCGGTGCTGAAGAACGAGAAGCTGCGCGATAAGGAGAGGCGGAAGGAGATCGATCTGCTGCTGGGACAGACCGATGATACGCGCTACCACGTGCTGGTCAACCTGGGGAAGAAGATCACGGATTACGGGGGAGACAAGGAAATCCAGAACATGGGTATGGGAAGGCGTTTCCGTGGGCCGCGGCTTCAGGGACAGGGCTGGCAGAAAGTTGGGTTACTGGTGCCAAACCTCCGGGGTGGTGTTTGCACACGGAGAAGCCAAAAAAAAAAAACCCCGTTTGGACAGTTTTCAAGCCCCCAAACCACGTTCTTTTCATCTTTTTGGATGCGCGGAGGTGTGGGCGGGCGTGTGGATCTGTGAACCTCGCATGTGGTGCCCAGATTTTTCCGATGAGTTAACTCCGCTCTCCCTTGCAGATGACAATATCGATGAGACGTACGGGGTGAACGTGCAGTTCGAGTCCGATGAGGAGGTACGAGATGAGAAGCTGCGGGGTGGCAGCGGAGTCTCTGCCCTGTCCCCTCGCTCCGCAGGGACCGCGTTTGTCCTGTTTTACTCTTGTCACGTTGGGAAGTGGGCATTGGCTCGGGCTGGGATGTCTCTGCCAGGAAGGGGAAGCCGGATTATTTTAGATCCCGCTTCCTGGCTTGGGGAGGATTTGTTGATTATCCTGCTAATCCAAGGCTTATCATGAGTCAGTACGATGGAAAACAGATGGTGGTATTTAGATCTCGCGGGGAAACTTGACAGATCGGGAGGAAAAGAGACATTCAAATGCGCTGATTGGAAGTGTTTCATGGAAACGCTCCCTGGGGTTGGTTTTTGGAAAAGGCTGAGAGAACGATAAGAGAGGCAAATCCGAGGAATCACAGGCAAAACCTCTCTCTAGAGAGTGGAAATAATCTCACCACGTGGTGCTGTACCTGAACACAGCACCTGTTCCTGTGCAAAGCACAAGGCAGGCTGTTTCCCCTTGCTGCCAGATTACTAATTTTTGTCGAGGAAAAACTCTTTGATGTTTCCAAAAGCCACTTACTGGAACTCTTCTTTCAACAGGAAGGCGACGAGGACATTTACGGCGAAGTGCGTGACGAGGCGTCCGATGATGACATGGAGGGAGACGAAGCCGTTGTCCGTTGCACCCTCTCGGCCAACGTGAGTCATTGAGGAACACGTGAAACGCCGTTTTGGGATCGTCTGGAGGAGGGTTGGGGGATCCTCTTGGTCTATGGATGGAGTTAAGGTTGTTTGTGGGTGGAGAGGAGCCTTGAAGCTGTTGTCTGATGGAGCCCAAAATGAACGTTAATAAAATTAACAGGCCTGGCGGCTGCACAGCTGCATCCCGCTGGTTCTCTGCTCCTCTCCCGGGGTAGAGAGAGGCCCCAAACGCTCGCTCCGCAACGCGAAGGTCGCGTGCCTGCTTCCTTCTCGCAGGAAAATAACGTTGTTGTGGGTTTTTCTTAAAGCTTGTGGCTTCGGGTGAGCTGATGAGTTCAAAGAAGAAGGATCTGCATCCTCGAGACATCGATGCCTTTTGGCTCCAGCGGCAGCTGAGCCGCTTCTACGATGATGCCATCGTTTCCCAGAAGAAGGCGGACGAAGTGCTGGAGATCTTGAAGGTCAGTGTTGGCCTGGTCTTGCGCGTAGCCGCTGTTCAGCTCCGCTTGAGTTGAGTTCTGCGCGAAGCGGGGATTCTTGTTCGGTGGGGCGCGGGGTTAACGGATCATTCCTCATTTCTTCTCCTCCCAGACTGCAAGCGATGACCGGGAATGCGAGAACCAGCTCGTTCTGCTCCTGGGCTTTAACACCTTCGACTTCATTAAAGTCCTGCGGCAGCACCGGATGATGAGTGAGTGCCGTTCACTTTAACCTTGTTTCCCTCCTGTTCTGACGTGGTTCTAGCGCAACTCGAGGCTTTTTAACGGCCGTCGGTGTTGCTGTGTGAAGCGTGGGCCCTTGTTGTTTGCTTCCTTCTTTGAGTCAGCCCTTAACCCCTCTGCTATCCTGTAATTTTCTTTCACCAGTCCTGTACTGCACTTTGCTGGCCAGTGCACAAAGCGAAGCTGAAAAAGAAAGGATAATGGGGAAGATGGAAGCGGATCCCGAGCTGTCCAAGTTCCTGTATCAGCTGCACGAGACGGAGAAGGAGGATCTCATCCGGGTAAGGCCGGAGGGAACCTCAGGCGGGACGAGAGGAGGAATCGTGAGAGCCTTGCCGCTGTCTGCGGTCGTCGTTGGGCTGTGTGTTTTGTTTGCTGTTCGTGAGACAGGAGCCTTGCTGACTCAGCTTGAAACCATGGGATACGTTGCTTGGGAGGGCGATGTATTTACCACTTCTTATTTTTGAGTCATTCCGATGTCTGCTTTCCCAGGAAAATGTCAATATGTGCAAGTTTCACATTTTTAGGCTGGTGTTAACTGTTGCGTAACAGCACCGTTTCACCTCTGGGCCTCCTTGATGGGAGGCTCAGGGCCATAAAACGTCCCCATCTCTTCTGATCAGCTCCTCGTTACCTGAGGTTGGAATGTGACACCCAACAGGTTTATTGGCGTGCAGGGATAGCTCTGCTCGGCCTTTGGAGAACAGCAGTTCTGTGACTATTTTGGGGGTCGTTTTGGGGGGATTAATACCATATTCCTGCTTTGTTGCTAAGAAACCCCAGGTTATGTTAGTGTGAGGGACCAGTTTGGGTTTTCTGTGTTTGAGGAGCGCTGCTGGCATGCAGCAGGCTGGGCTTTTGCTGGGGCGCTGCAGGTTCGTGTGTCTTCATTCCCTGCTTCCTTTCATCCGCTTTTCCCGGAAGGCAGGTTTATGTCCCGGCCTTGGGAGCGCTGGTTTCTACTGCCAAAAATTATTGGCTCTGGTTACGTGAATGCCCGTGCTTGAAAGAAATCGCGGCGCGTGGCTCTCTGGTGGTGCGGACTCTCCGGGTGTGAGGGGAGAGCCTGGCAGGCCACGGAGGAGGTTCGGCAAATCTTCCCCAGGGCTGAATTCTCATCTCTTCGCACAGGAGGAACGCTCTCGCCGGGAACGTGTCCGTCAGTCACGGATGGATACTGACTTGGAGACCATGGATCTGGACCAAGGAGGAGAGGTAAAACTCTTTGAAGTCGTCTGTTCCTAGCCCTTCCTATGAGCACCCCCAGGAAGTGCAAAAAGAGTATTTGAAGTGGCACAGAGAGGAAGACACCAAGAACAAGCCCCTGATGTGCTAAAGAAGCGCTTGCCAGTTGGACGCGGTTGCTTTTCCTTCAGTCCCAGGGTGAAAATGGCAGGAGAGCGTCGTTCTCTAATCCTTGCCCCGTTCCTGTTTCCAGGCACTGGCTCCCCGGCAGGTGCTGGACCTGGAGGATCTGGTCTTTGCCCAAGGTAGTCACTTCATGGCCAACAAGCGCTGCCAGCTCCCCGACGGCTCCTTCCGCAGGCAGCGCAAGGGCTACGAGGAGGTGCATGTTCCTGCCCTGAAGCCAAAGCCTTTTGGCTCTGAAGAGGTAGGTGATCCGCGTCGTTCCCCCTTATTTAGCACTAGGGGGGTTGAGTGACAAGATGACTGATGGCATCTGTCTGGATTTCCGCACGGCCTTTGACACGGTCCCCCACAACATCCTTCTCTCTACAATGGCGAGGGATGGATTTGATGGACGGACTGTTCAGTGGGTGAGGAACTGGCTGAACGGTTGCATCCAGAGAGTAGTTGCCAACGGCTCGACATCCAGATGGAGACAGGTGACAAGTGGTGTCCCTCAGGGGGTCCGTACTGGGACCAGTACTGTTCAATATCTTCATCAGTGACATGGATGGAGGGCACCCTCAGCATGTTTGCGGATGACACCAAGCTGAGTGGTGCAGGTGGCACGCCTGAGGGACGGGATGCCCTCCAGAGGGACCTGGACAGGCTGGAGAGGTGGGGCTGTGCCAACCTCATGAAGTTCAACCAGGCCAAGTGCAAAGTCCTGCACCTGGGTGGGTGCAACCCCTGGGGATCAGCACAGGCTGGGGATGGAGGGATGGAGAGCAGCCCTGAGAAGGACTTGGGGGTGCCGGGGTTGAAAAGATGGATGTGGGCTGGCAATGTGTGCTGGCAGCCCAGAAACCCCCCGCAGCCTGGGCTGCATCCCCAGCAGCGTGGGCAGGGGGGCGAGGTGGGGGATTCTGCCCCTCTGCACCGCTCGGGGGAGACCCCCCTGCAGTGCTGCCTCCAGCGCTGGGGCACCAACGGCAGAAGGAGACGGAGCTGTTGGAGCGGGGCCAGAGGAGGCCCCGGAGATGCTGGGGGGGCTGGAGCCCCTCTGCTGTGAGGACAGGCTGAGAGAGCTGGGGGGGTTCAGCCTGGAGAAGAGAAGGCTCCGGGGAGACCTTGGAGCCCCTTCCAGTCCCTCAAGGGGCTCCAGGAAACACGGGGAGGGACTCTGGATCAGGGAGGGGAGCCATGGGACGAGGGGGAATGGGTTTAAACTGGAAGAGGGGAGATTTAGCTGAGATATTGGGAAGAAATTCTTTGCTGTGAGGGTGGTGAGCCCCTGGCCCAGGTTGCCCAGAGAAGCTGTGGCTGCCCCATCCCTGGAGGGGTTCAAGGCCAGGTTGGACGGGGCTTGGAGCAACCTGGGCTGGTGGGAGGGGTCCCTGTCTAGGGTGGCACTGGGTGCCCTTTAAGGTCCCTTCCAACCCAAACCACTCCATGATTCAATGAGTTGTTGCTAATATTGTGGCAGATATTACCTGGGATTCGACAGGCTCTGACGTGGCTTTGACGCCCTCTCAGATTTCTTGAAGAACTGTTATTTTAAGCTTAAGAGATTTCACGCGGCTGAAGAAAGTTCCTGATTTCTAGTTTCTCGCTTCTGGACCGTGTATCCTGTGATGGTGGTTTCTGTCTCAGGGCTCCCCTGCCCCCTGTTTAGCTGCTTTGCTGAACCCTCAGCTCCGCTTTTGCTCCCTCCGTGCTGCGATGCACAGTGTGGGCCAGAGATCTGGCTGATTCATCGCGTGCCTTGTGATAAATTGCCTTTTTTGATCAGTGCTGGCAGCGGAAATGTGGGCTGATCCATCCCATCGTGAGAACATGGTGGGGATTTGCTTTTCTGATGGCGTAGCCAACTATGACTTGTACTCGTTGGAGTGCCCGGGCCAGTTAATGAGCCTCCTTTGATCTCTCCCTAACCTGCTCCACGATCCCTGGGCCACGGGGCTTCTCTTCTGGCCATCTGGAGGCAACATGACCCTCCTGCTCCCCGGGGCGTCGCTGAGGTCTCATATATGCCCTGCAGCCCGCGAGGTACTGAAACAAAGGGGTTGAACTTGACGTTTTCCCTTTTTCAGCAATTGGTTTCTGTGGAAAAGTTGCCCAAATACGCCCAGGCTGGATTCGAGGGGTTTAAAACACTGAACCGTATTCAGAGCAAACTCTACCGCGCTGCGCTGGAGTCGGATGAGAACTTGCTGCTGTGCGCTCCCACGGTAAAGATCTTGCTCTTTGGGTCCTCTGTGACGGGGAATCCAGAAAGATGAACCTTTTGGGTGGAAGTATGTCTGCTCCGGGCAAACCTTTACTCTGGAGAAGACAAGAATTTTGATGGGACTGGTCCTGTTTGCGTTCCAGGGCGCTGGGAAGACCAACGTGGCGCTCATGTGCATGTTGCGAGAAATAGGGAAGCACATTAATATCGACGGAACCATCAACGTGGACGATTTCAAAATTATCTACATCGCCCCCATGAGGTCCTTGGTGCAGGAGATGGTGGGCAGCTTCGGGAAGGTGAGGAGAGGTTTGGTCCTGCCCCTGTTTGAACCGTAGGTTGGGGAAGATGAGCTTTATTGTGGTGGCTTCGTTATATTACGCCTACAGAGGGATATGAGCTCTGGCAGAAGCTTGTCGGGAGAGGATGAGTTTGGGTTCTGCCTTTAATCTCTTTTCGTGTAGTCTGCACCCACTGGGCTTTGGATGTCAGAGTGGGCTATGAATCCCAGAGTGGCCGGGGTGGGAAGGGACCTCTGGAGATCATCCCGTCCAAGCCCCTGCCAGAGCAGGGTCACCCAGAGCAGGTGGCACAGGAACGCGTCCAGGCGGGTTGGGGATGTCTCCAGAGACGGAGACTCCCCCACCTCTCTGGGCAGCCTGTGCCAGGGCTCTGACACCCTCACAGCAAAGAAGTTCCTCCTCCTGTTGAGATGGAGCTTCCCATGGTCAAGTTTGTGCCCGTTACCCCTTGTCCTGTCCCTGGGCACCACTGAAAAGAGCCTGGCCCCATCCTCCTGACACCCCCCCTTGAAGTATTTATCAGCATTGATAAGATCCCCCTCGGTCGTCTTTTTTCCAGACTGAAGAGACCCAAGTCCCTCAGCCTTTCTTCATCAGAGAGGTCTTCCAGTCCCCTCAGCATCTTGGTGGCCCTTTGCTGTCCCCTCTCCAGCAGTTCCCTGTCCTTCTGGAACCGGGGAGCCCAGAACTGGACCCAGTGNCTCCCCAGGGCAGAGCAGAGGGGGAGGATGACCTCCCTCCACCTGCTGGCCACACTCTTCTTGATGCCCCCCAGGACGCCATTGGCCTTCTTGGCCACCAGGGCCCATCGCTGGCTCATGGGCATCCTGTTGTCCCCCAGGACTCCCAGGTCTCCTTCCACAGAGCTGCTCCCCAGCAGGTCAGCCCCAACCTGTCCTGGTGCAGGGGGTTATTCCTGCCCAGGTGCAGCACCCTACACTTGCCCTTGTTGAACGTTCATGCAATCCACGCGTTTCTCCCAGTGCTGTAGTGGGACGAGTGTGAAACTGTCTGTGAGCATCTCAGGGCCGTCATGCTCTAACGCTGCCCTGGGAAACGCGCGTTTATCCACCTTAACCCCCCGTGGGCTTCCTCCTAGCGCCTGGCGACCTACGGCATCAACGTGGCAGAGCTGACGGGGGATCACCAGCTCTGCAAGGAGGAAATCAGCGCTACCCAGATCATCGTCTGCACCCCGGAGAAGTGGGACATCATCACCCGCAAGGGAGGAGAGCGCACCTACACCCAGCTGGTGCGGCTGGTCATCCTGGTGAGCAGCACCGGGGCCTGCAGAGCCCTGGCGCGGAGGAGGGGGGTGATGGTGGGCGCTGTGTCTTACGGCACCGCGGTTCCCCAACACGTGTTAGCGGTTAAAAATGTTTCTGGTGCCTGGTTGTGGCGAGACTCAGGCTTTGAGCTGTGGGATGAGCATCCCTCAGTCCACGCAAGCAGGTTTGCTATGAAACTAAACCAAAAATGGGTGAATTGAGCCGGTTTGGAGCCGGGATAACTGTTCCTGTTTTCCTGTCTTTAGGATGAGATACACCTCCTGCACGATGACCGAGGACCCGTCCTGGAGTCTTTGGTAGCCAGAGCCATCCGCAACATCGAGATGACTCAGGAGGACGTGAGGCTCGTTGGCTTGAGTGCCACCCTCCCCAACTACGAGGACGTGGCTACCTTCCTGAGAGTGGACCCGGCCAAAGGCTTGTTCTATTTTGATAACAGGTACCGTGGAAAGCTGAGAGAGATCTTTGAGAGCTGGGAAAGACCTGCCTCCTGTGGAGGCAGTTGAGTATTTATCTGTCGGATGGTGCCAGGGTCTCACCGGGCCTTCATCCTACTCTCAACATGCATTTATTTGCTCTTCGACATGCCGGTAAACGCGTATGCAGGACTAGAGCAGTTAAATACAGCCTCAAAATGTGCCAGGGTTCCTGCGTTGTCACGCAAGGAGATGCTTGAGAGAAGGCAGGTGAACTCTGCTGTACCTGTGCGCTGCAGGAGCAGTTTGAAGGAAGCCTAAAATAGGATTATGGTAGTTCCTGAAACACCATTTTTGCTCCCTGAATGTGTGTGCGTAGCAAATGAATTCCAGGAAATAGGAATATGTGTTACTGTCCCCTGTTTAACCGGGCAGAACTGGCGCGATCAAATCTGAGTAAACCGAGGCACAAAAGAAGCCTATTAAACTTGGCAGCGCGAAATCCAGGATGCCTTTTGACAGGACCTTTGTAGCAGGGATTCTCCGTTCTTCTGCTCTTTTAGGGACTTGTTTTTTTCCCTTACAGCTTCCGACCGGTGCCCCTAGAGCAGACCTATGTGGGTATTACAGAGAAGAAAGCAATCAAACGCTTCCAGATAATGAATGAGATTGTTTATGAGAAGATTATGGAGCATGCTGGAAAGAACCAGGTTTGATACTTGATTTTATTGTTCCCGACGCACTCAGTCCTGGTGCTTGTCTCTTGCTGGTGAGACTCTTTCGAGTTGCTGTTGCTGCAGAAACGCTGCAGAGGAGAAAGAGGGTAGGTTTGGGCGGTCCATGGCAGCCGAGGGAGGAGGGAACGCAGGTTTTTCTCTCTGCGCCAGCTGTCTGATTAACGTAGGACCTGTCTTTTTAGGACGAGGGAGTTTTTGTGATGCTGCCCTGTTAGATCAGGAGCTCCATGTGTGGTTCACGGGGCATCTGGGCTAATTCTACGTCTCTTCTCACCCGGAACACCAGCAGCGGGTTGGGTCAAGCCTCTTTGCCTGCTGCAGCCGTAGCGATTCCCCTCTCAGCGATGGTACTTTGTGCTTGTTTAACAGGTCCTGGTGTTCGTTCACTCCAGGAAGGAGACGGGGAAGACTGCCCGGGCCATCAGGGACATGTGCCTGGAGAAGGATACCCTGGGCCTCTTCTTGCGGGAGGGCTCAGCCTCCACCGAGGTGCTGAGGACCGAAGCCGAGCAGTGCAAGGTAATCCCACGCGGCGATAGCAGGAACGCAGCGACACAGATGCTGCCGGTTCGGTGCAGTTTCGCAGCCTTTCCTCTAGGATACGGCGCTCCCCTTCCATTGCTTCTTTTCTCTCTCTGGTGTTGCTTGGCTGGGGTGGAAAACCTAGAGCTGGTTGTGTTTCTGCTGCAGAACTTGGAGCTGAAGGACCTCCTTCCTTACGGCTTCGCCATTCACCACGCTGGGATGACACGCGTGGACCGGACGCTGGTGGAGGATCTGTTTGCCGACAAGCACATTCAGGTGAGCCTCGCTTCCCAGGAGGAATTACTGCCTTCGGGGTAGGTACTTCACTAGAAATGCCTGAGCC
Organism: Dromas ardeola; assembly: GCA_013398915.1. NCBI lineage: Eukaryota > Metazoa > Chordata > Aves > Charadriiformes > Dromadidae > Dromas > Dromas ardeola. The sequence continues at coordinate 12,677 of VYZM01007443.1, forward strand.
GTGTTTTCCGATAGCCCTTTGGGCAAAATCAAGAGGATCAAGCGTAGCCAAGCCCCATCCCGCTCTACTGAAGCTGGTGCCTGATGAAGGCAGCCTTGATTTTCACGGAAAGAATAGAAAAACTAAAAGCACATGGCCGGGAGTGGAGAGGGCAAGAACATCTCCCCTAGGTCTCGCTGAGTGTTTGAAGCCAGGGGTCTGTCCCAGAGCCGGCTGTCTCCTTCACAGTTGCCACTTTGGCAAAACCCTACCGGAGTAATTTCCTGGCTGCGTTATGAATGGATTTTCTCAGGATCATGCAGTGAGCTGGGGAATTTGGGCAAAGATCCTGCTGTTTATCTGACCTCCCTCTGCTGAGCTGTTGAGACAGTCACAGCTTTCCATCTTTGTCCTTTTTGTGTGTGTCTCTAATGTCAGGACCAGCATTTTAGATCCCTTTTTTCCTTAGGAAGAGGCTTCTGCCTGGCTCTGATCTGTTGTTTTGCTCCCGCAGGTGCTGGTCTCCACAGCCACGCTGGCCTGGGGCGTGAACCTCCCTGCCCACACCGTCATCATCAAGGGGACGCAGGTGTACAGCCCCGAGAAGGGGCGCTGGACCGAGCTGGGTGCTCTGGACATCCTGCAGGTGAAGTCCTGGTAACAAAGATGCTGGCGGTACCCGGGGCGGGATTTTTCCTTTCCCGCTGAGGCACATTTGAGATCTGCTTTCGTATTTTCTCAACGCAGGCGCTGCCTGTTCCCTGCTGTCAGACTGTCTCGGGTGTTGTGGGAACAGCCCTGCTGGGAGGGCAGAGGAGAAGGCGATCAGTGGGAGAAGAGGACAAATAATTCCTCTCCCAGTGTCTTGCCCAGACACATCTGAGACATTTCTGTGTGTCTCCCGCCAGCTAGAAGTAGCGGCAGACTGAGCAATCTGGCAGTAACGCCCCAGGACGCGGCAGTGAGGAGAAATTGCCCAACGAAAAGCTTTTCTGTTTTTCTGACCTCACCTTCTCGTTTCTTAGATGCTGGGGCGTGCCGGGAGGCCGCAGTACGATACCAAAGGAGAGGGGATCCTCATCACATCCCACGGCGAGCTGCAGTATTACCTGTCCCTGCTCAACCAGCAGCTCCCCATCGAAAGTCAGATGGTGTCGAAGCTCCCAGACATGCTGAATGCGGAGACCGTGCTCGGCAACGTCCAGAACGCAAAGGTGAGTGCGAATCCTCGCTTTCCCCACGTACGTGTGTGCCCTTTGTTGCGCCCAGAGAGCCGTTGGGGATTGCAGGGATGATCTGTGTCGGGGAGAGATGTCGTCATTGTACGGGAGCAAAGAAACTTTCAAGCTTTAGTGTCTGGGAAGCAAAATTTTAAGAGATCTGGAAGGGCAGCCATGAGAACCACCGGGCTGTAACGCTGGCTGGTGTGTCAGGAAAGGGGGGTGATGCTTCTGTAATGAAGAGCAGAGAGAGTTGTCCGCATGGAGGAGGACACTGGGGAAAAGTCTGCCTGGGGAGGGTGGGTTTTCTTGGTTTTTAATTCCTTAATATTTTTCTGGTATTGGAGAAGAGTTGCGTATGGCACGGCAGGGCTTCCGAGCTCTGGTTTGAGGTTGACGTGGCAGGATTGGGCTGGGTCCTACGCTAGTACTGGGAGCACTGGGCTGAGACGGAACATCATCCTTGCTGGCCGTGAGGTGTGTTCGTCGGCTCTTCCAGCTCGTCGGTGTTTTCCTCAGGATGCAGTGAATTGGCTGGGCTACACCTACCTGTACATCCGAATGCTGCGCTCCCCCACTCTGTACGGGATCTCCCACGACGATCTGAAGGGGGATCCGCTGCTGGACCAGCGCCGCCTGGATCTGGTTCACACTGCAGCCCTCATGTTAGACAAGAACAACCTGGTGAAGTACGACAAGAAGACGGGCAACTTCCAGGTGAGACAGGACGTGGGAAAGGAGCTGTGACCGAGCTGAGCTGGACGGGAGCATCTTCTCTGAGAGAAAGGAGTTAAATCCAGCTGCCGGCCGGTCACAAGTGGTGTTCCTCAGGGCTCAGTGCTGGGACCATTTCTGTTTAACATCTTTATTGATGATCTCGGTAAGGACATAGAGCGCATCATCAGTGAGTTCGCAGGTGACCCCAAGTGAAGCGGGAGTGTTGGTCTGCGTGAGGACAGGGAGGCTCTAGAGAGAGGCTTGGATGGATTGGATGGATGGGCCAACGCTAACGGTGTGAGCTTCAACAAGGCCAAGTGCCGGGTCCTGCCCTTGGGCCACAACAACCCCATGAACACAGTGCGGCTGGAGAGCTGCCTGGCAGAAAAGGACCTGGGGGTTCTCATTGACGAGCGGCTGAACGTGAGCCAGCAGCGTGCCCAGGTGGCCAAGAAAGCCAACGGCATCCTGGCTTGTATTAGCAATAGTGTGACCAGCAGAAGCAGGGAGGTGATCGTCCCCCTGCGCTCAGCACTGGTG
>VYZM01007444.1:0-72293 GCA_013398915.1 Dromas ardeola
CAGGGCCGGGACCCCGGCTCCCCCCGGGCTCCCCCCGGCCGCAGCGCTGCGCACCCAGCCGGGGAAGCTCCGGGGCGCTCGGTGCCCGGGGGTGCTTTGCCCCCAGAGACGGCTTCCAAACACCGCTTCAAAACTGGGATTGGGGGGGTTTGGGGTTTTCTTTGTTTGTTGGGTTTTTCGGTTTTTTTTTTGTTCGGTTTTTTTTTGTTGGTTTTGGTTTTAGTTAAACAGCGGGAAGGTGTGCGTGGGTAGCGGGAGCACCCCGGCCGGAGCAGAGCCGCGGAGCTGTGCGGCCCCTGCCTTGCCCACCTCCATCCTTCCCCACCTTAACCCTCTCCCAGGGAAGATCCTAGCCCCTGCCACCCCCAGGGCATGGGGGGCTGCGTGGGACTCCGTGGGCCGTGGGGTTCCAGCCCTTCCCCACTCCCTGCCTTGCCTTTGGCAGTGGCAGCGGAGACCAGTCACCAGATGCAACGGGTATTTGGGTACCTGACCCCGCTGGGCTGCCTCGGGGTTCAGCAAGGTTGTCACCTTCAGAAAGGTGACAAACCCCAAAGCTAACCGCGGAACCCCTGTCTTCCCAGAGCCTGCCCTGCCGTACGCCAGCAGCGACATCGTTCACCCCATCAAGGTTGACGAGAGCGGATCGTTCCTGTCCTACGATTTGTCCCACCGAGCACTTCACCGAAGGTCGCCTTCCTCCAGGAACAAGTTTCTCGCCTTCTATGAACTGCATTACAAAGGGCAGCCCCTGAAATTCAACTTGAGCCTCAACCACAACCTCCTGGCGCCCGGGTTCGTCAGTGAGCGGCGATACGGGGGCATTGCGAACGCCAAGATCCAGTCTCACGCGTCCAACTCCTGCCATATGATCGGGGAGGTGCAGAGCCGGGCGCTGACGGGGGGGCTGGCCGTGCTCAGCACCTGTGATGGCCTGGTAAGTACAGAGAGTTTTAGTCAATAAGGAAATAGCCGAAGCTCTGTGAAATCCTTTTTTCTCCTGAAAGCAATAGCAAAGTTCCCTCTGACAGCAGCACAGTCAGGATCTCCTTGTGTAGGTTTGATGCAGCCGTGGATGAGCTGACTGTAAATTTCCCATGGATTCCAGCAGTTTGGGAACTCTGCAGGACTGTGTTTACTTGTTTGTGTCCAAATTCCCAAAGAGAGCAATTCTCATATCGCCTCCGCCTTCTAGCACATAAATGTAGGATTATGAGAAACACATCTGAAAAGAAGGTGTTGGAAGCCAGGAGGTATTTGTGGTAACGCAGCTCATGTACAGTGAAAATTCTTTGTTTTGTGAACACCTCCCCTGCCTTATTCCGCTGCAAATATTTTTGAGGGCGATAGTGACTTGTAGGAGTGCTGAAAGGAGAAGTGACTTTCACAAATAAGAGTCTTGTGTCGGCACTCAGCAGGGCAAATTCAGCACTGCAGCGTAACTGTGCATATCTGCGTTAGTTGGCATCCCGCTCGCGCAGGTACCGGGTCCCTGGGGGGGTTAAAACCCCTTGGGGGGTTGCAGAAGTGGTACCATAGAACTTGGTAGCTCCCACGATGCTCAGAGCCCTGTTCCCGAGCAGGGGCGGTGGGATGACAGAGGTGCTGGGGTTCCCTGGGGGCGGTGGGTGTATGGGGGGGGGTTCTCCTTCGCAGGGAGTGACCCTGGGAAAACCCCCTGCATCCTCGGCACGGGGCGGAGGGAGGGATCCCCAGCAGTGCTCGCACCCCGCGTCTGTGGGTTTGGAGGGACAGTAACTCCACGGCACCCTCGCTCTGCTGCCTGCCACAGGTGGCTTCGTTCAGCCGGGGGCTGCGTTTGCGTTTTAAGCTTCCTGTGTTTAACTAAAGGCAAGCGTGTGTCCGTGCGCTGAGTGAGCCTGCTAGAGCGGGACGGCTTTTTAATGGAAGGTCTGCGGAGGCCACCCGAGTCACTGCGCCCGGTCTGGAGGCGCCACGGCGTGCTGCTGCGTGTCGGAGGGCAGAGGGAGCGCAGCGGGGAGCATCGCTGCTGCCGCTCCTGCACCCCAAGCTGTAAGAAGTGAGTCAGACCTTCCCCGCCGTGGCTGATGGCAGGGCAGGAGCTGGGCACGTCCTGGAAGGTGTCAGTTCTCTTTTCCTACTAAATTGTACAGCATCTGGAGATGTTTGTCGCCCTGCGGTTCATGCAGCACCCCTGTCTCCAGGGGAATGAAGGCTGCGGAAAATAGCCAGGGTTCAGCATTCGGAGAAAAAATGGCCCAATGGACCTGGGAGGAACACACAACATTTTGATTGGTTTTTCTGTGAATGTTTGTGTGAGAGAAAGACTGATGGCTGCAGTGTACACAGAAGCAGAAAATGTTGTGAATGCTCCCGTGAATGTCTCTTTACACATGGGCACCCCTGGTAATATATGATGGGTCTGGGAATGTTTGCGTGGCCTGAGCCAGCGAGCTGAAATCTGCCATAAGACATAGAAATCCGGTCTTGCAGCGTGAGTCAGGCAAAACCAAGCTGCTAATAGTGAATGGGCTGAAGGATGTTCACCCAGGTCATTTGAAATATATTCTGGTTAATGGAATTGAACTTCTCTTTGTGAATTAACCATGGACAGGAGAGCAAAAAAAGAAGCTACTCGATAAATAATTTGTTATCCATGTAATGTGTCACCTGAAAGCATCCATTTCATAGTGGTGGTTGGCAAACACAATCATTCAAGTCTGTAAAGTGTGTTGAAAAATGAACAGTATCGTGCAAATGCAACGGATTAGTGTTATTTTTTAAGAATCAGAAAAAATTGTTCTCTCACAAAAAGCATTAGCACAACGGTGCGAGAGGGTCTGCAGCCCAGAAACTGTGAGTGGTGAGCAAAACTCAGCCTTAAGTTGCTTTAAACATTCTCTGTTCGGTCTTAAAACAGCCGTGGCTTTTTGTCAGGCAGATACTAACCCACTACTAATGCTACAGGTGTGGGAAAGCCCGGAGCTGTAGGCTGGGGCAGAATACGGCATTTCTAGGTGTGACATGGTGGTGCTACCTTGTGTTTCACGCCCAGCGTTGCTGGACTGAAAGCGCTCCGCCTTTCCCAGCTGTAAAGCACACGCCTGCTTGCGGCATTCTCACGCGTTGAACCGAATCGCATCAGCACCTCGAAGGGCCGAGTTCCCCGATACTGCTGTTGGAGCAGCCCCTGCTCCAGCACCTGTTACCGGTGTAGCACACGGTGGTTGTACCTCGTTTGACGCCCTTGGCCACCTCCGACATCCCTGTTCCCATGACCAGGCTTCGCCTTTCTTACAACACTGCTATAAGAGTTTGAACTCCTCCTGTCAGTGATTTTAAAATAAAATAGAGTTGTAATTGCTGGGTTCTGCTCTCTCTCATGTAGTTTTGCCAGTGCAATTCCATCTTCTCCAAGGCTGTTTCCTACTCTCACTGCAGCCCATGGTGAGGGAGCAGGATTCAGGGGTTAGGGATCCTGGCGCTGCTTACTGGGGCGGACTGGGACATGCAGGGTGCAGAAAGGTGAAGGTTAACCAGGTGTGTCTTAAACAGAGAAAACTGGACCTTCCCACGGGCAGCAAATGCCACTCGGTGCTTCTGCAGAACCGACCGGTGACAAACATGGCCCCTGTGCAGGGCACCCTGGGCAATCTCAGCCGGGGCAGCAATCTCTGTTCCCTTCCTGGCTCAGAATAACCTGCATCTGGAAATGGAGAAGGAATCCTATCTGTGGCCTCCTTCCCTTCCTTCCCTGTCCCCACGGTGTTTCCTCCTTGCTATTTCACATTTGCAAGGAGTTAATTAGGGAGGATGCCGTTTTCTCTTCCCCAGCGCTGCATGAGCAGTGAAGAAAGCATCGCTGGTAGGCTCGGTCCTGTTGTATCTTGGAAACATGGAAACAGTTGTAGAGGCAGGTTTTGTTCCTCTCTCTTTGTCCCTGCCCTGTCCTGAGGTGTGAAAGATGTCGGAGCAAAAGCATGGTGGGCAAAGCTGAGCACGAACGGGCTCCAAGTAAGCACAGGACTCCTCCGCCTGCTCCAGACGCTGTAAGGCTGCTCTGAAGCAACCGAGAGCAGAGGGAGTTGTTTTACAGCATAAAATACATTTACAAAACACTCCTCATGGCAGCACCCTGACTGGCCGAATGACGCTGCAGGATCCCGCGGGAGCTCCCATTCCTTGGGCTGAAGCTGCCCATCCAAAGAGCTTCCCGTGCAGCACATACAGCTGTGTGTCCGTGGGATGCAGCGTGGAGAGCCCTGGGTGAGTCCGTAACGACGTGTTGCAGCTGGGCCAGGCCAGGGGGGTCATAATTAACCAAGGAAGGTTTCAGGGTGTCATTTCTTGCGAAAGGAGAGATGCCAACGACACATCCTCCCGTTGTTGCATGGAGGGGCCATGCTCCTTGTCCTGAGGCTGACTCCTTGATTGGAGTTCCTGCCATGATCAACTGCTGCTGCAGGTTCCTCTTCCCCGGAGGTTTTCTGGTCTCTGACCACGGGAAGCCTGCAGCCCGATGTTCACAGTGGTGGTGCTTTGGCAGTGCCAAGGGCCAGAAGCAGCTGGCTGCGTCTGACGAGGATATCCTTAGGAAAACACCTCCGTTTGTGCAACACTTGCTCAAAACGCTGGTGCTGCGCTATGGTCAAAGCCATCCTTTGGGCTGTCTCCCTGGGCTCCCCAGAGCGGCTCCGGGGAGGTCGGAGATGGGTGGCCTGAGCACAGAGGAGGGAGCACAGCCTGAGACCCTATGGGTGCTTGTTCCTGCTGTGCTCTGGTTCTCTGGAGACGGCGTTTCTCTGCCTCAGCATCCCTGCGGTCCCTCAGCTCCTCACTATCAGACACCCATTGGGCTCAGCACCCATCTGCACTTTCTAATGGGATCTCTTCAGCTTTTTACTTTCTTAGTGATTAATCCATACCAGCTTGTATTTTGTCTGAGAGCTTAGAGCTCTAAAATGCCCATAAAAGCAGTTTCTTTAGAGAACACCTGTTTCTTCCTGCAACATTTTGCAGACCCTCTCCCATTGCCAGGTTCTTCAGTGTGAGCCTGTGCTAGATGCAGACGGCTTCATGGTGACAACTTTGTCTCTCCCTGCCAGAAAGGTGTGTTCCGGCTCATGAACGACGACTATTTCATCGAACCAGTGTCCACCAGCTTTCGGGAGGCTGGAGCAGCGCAGCCCCACAGGATTTACAAGCGCCAGGCACCCGAGCACGGGGCAGAGCGAGGCAGGAGGCCACCAGCTCCACAGGAAACCTGTGGCGTGCAAGGTACGGTCCCCTTCCTCTCGCGTTTTTGCGATGAGCTGGTAGCAGCTGGGTGTTGTGATTCATATGAAGTGCACAGTAGAAAGATAAAGGGAGCAGGTCCAAGCCTAAGCCCCCTGCGTTGCCTCCCCAGACACGTTAGTTTTAAACCCTGGCATTCGGCTCCTGTGTTGAGCTCCCAGCACCCGTCAGTGACACCGATTGCTCTTGGTTGGAGTTCTGCAAGTTGGGCTGGCGGTCCCTCTGCCACCTAGGCTGGCAAGAAGGAAAACCCTCGGACCAAAAAACTCAACCATCAGCGGGGAGGGCATGGAGCGTGGGCTGTGGGCGTCCTGCTGCGGGGTGGCTTCTGGCTGGGAGGTGTGCGGTGGGTGGGTGTCCGAGGGGCTGGAGCTGCTCTCTGGACAGCCCAGTGCCCCCAGGGTTGCCCACGCAACTGTTCCCACAGGTGGGTTTATTACGGAAAGGCCCATTTAAATGGCTCCTCAGGAGAGCTCACTCACTGAGCGCCGGGTGGTGGGTTTGTGGCATTAATGACCGGAGCCCACAAATCATGGCAATCACTGCAGAACACAGGCTTGTGATTTTTTTTTTATCTCCTGCCAATTTTTCTGCAGTTGCTTACGTTTCTCATGTACATGAGTCAATGCATGCCGAACCTCAGGCCGCTCGCTCTCATTTTTTCCTTCTGGCCCCGCTGCAAGCGTCCCATCATGTGGAGACCGAGGGTTTGTTTTCATTTCCTTGCAAACATTGGTTTCTGACCTGCCGGGGCATTGGACTTTCGCAGTGAAACCCGGTCACTGCCCCAGGAGTCTCTGCTGCGGGACGGAGAGGGAATGCCAGTGCCTTCTCCTCTGGTCAGAGCAGAGGGGCTGGATAAACTTCCAAACCCAAGATTTCAAGGAATGAGGAATTCAGTGCATCCCCAACAGATCAGGGGCTCTTTACTCCTCATCTGCATCGGTGAAGCTGCATCTTCCAGGCAGTGCATCTTGTTTTGCATATTTCCTAGAACCCTCTGCTTTCGGAAATTGTTGGGGGTTTTTTTCCTATAATCAGGTTATCTTCAGGTATTCTTCTGTTAATCTAAATTAATTATTTAATCTATGGTAATAATCATAATGGCTATTCATTGTAAATGAATTTGCCCCATCCCTGGAGGGGTTCAAGGCCAGGCTGGACGGGGCTTGGAGCAACCTGGGCTGGGGGGAGGTGTCCCTGCCCAGGGCAGGGGGGGGCACTGGGTGGGCTTTAAGCTCCCTTCCCACCCAAACCATTCTGAGATTCTATGATTCTATGATTCTGATTTCATTGGGTGTAATACGGCCCCTGTGTAGTGCACGTGGATCTCCACTGCAGTCTGAGCTGGCAAAGTGGATGTGATGTGTGGGAAACCAAAAGTCTGTAGGATTTTAATTACAGCAAGCCTTTCATTTTGTACTCATGTTTTTTCCAGTTTTCTTTGCAAAACGCCCCACAGCGAGGTGGTGTTGGGCTCTTAGTGCTATTTGGCTTCTGTCAGTACTCGGTGCGGGCTGTGTGTACAGCTGGGGGATGGTTTAAGAGGGGTCTCAAAGGGAAAATGCCATGTGAACCTCCCCTGGGATCCCGGGAGCCCTCTGCGCCCATCTTCTCTGCAGTACCTTAACGTCCCGGCTGGAAGCTTAGCAGCAAAGGACACAATGGAAACAAGCTCCAAGGAAGCCGTTGCGATTAAACCCTCACAGTGGTATTAGCAATTCATCAAATTATCCAGATACTTGGGATTTTTCGGGCTGGGGGATAAAACACTCTTTCACAGCTAAAGTACAGTATAGTCCATAAAATGTAAAAGTCCATTGTTAACAAAGTAAGGCTGAGCCCTTAGAAACTGGTCATAAAAGCAATTCCCACTGTGTGGGATGTGGTCTGTAAAGCCTTTACCCAGCTTGGGGCTGACCCTGGCCTTGATCCTGGAGCAGCGTCACAGGAAAAGTCTCCGCATGAGAATTCCCAGTTGCTGGTGTGCGTGAGGAGCATCCGAGCTCTCCTCCGCCTCCTGGCTCCTTGCAGCCCAGTGAATGTTCCTGTTGTTTCTCCTTGGGAAGGGGCAGAGTTCAGTCTCCATGTGGCCGAGGAAATCTCGGTGCGGTCCTGCGACGTCTTGGTCTTGCCCAGGACACTCATGATCTTCGGGATTTGGCTGAAGACATCAGTCCAGCTTCGGGGGCGCGGAGTTTGTCGTGTTGGGGAACTGTCTCTCTCTGCAAAATACAAATTTGTGGTGATAATCAGAAATGTTGAGCCACCAATATTTCTCAGCACATGCTCAAGCATCTCTGCAGGGTTGCCTGTAACTTCATATGTCGATACAAACCCTAAGCGCTCTGCTCTGGGAGGCTCCGTGTTCCTCGTGGAATATCGCAAACCCTGTTCTAGGGAAAGAAATCACTTCAAATGCTTTATTTTATTATTTTTTTTCTATCATGCTAATGTTGCTATGCAACAAACTGAGGTCAGAGTCTTCACCCCCCAGTAATTTTTTGGAACATAAAGCACAGCAAAATACACGTAGGTTATGGGTCTCAGTGTGGGCCTCCTCAACGCCAAAAGGTTATTTCTTTAAATTAAAGAGGCCTTGATGACATTTTTCCAATGTTGCAGATGTTTTTACCAAAAAAAAAAAAAAAAAAAGTCTTTTTTCCCCCTTTGATCCCTCAGAGTCTCAGGAAAGCCTGGAGAGGTCTGAGAAGCGGAGGGAAAGATGGGAGCAGAAGCAGCACAGGAAGAGAAGAATAAAGCAGCGCTCCATCAGCAAGGAGAAGTGGGTGGAAACGCTGGTGGTGGCAGACACCAAGATGATAGAATACCACGGGAGCGAGAACATAGAGAAGTACGTGCTGACCGTGATGAACATGGTGAGTCCTGGTCCTCTCAGGGGCAGAGCCGCCAGGTCCCTGGGGTTATGAGACATAAAGACCACTGGGCTTGCCAGGACTCTTCCCTGGTGGGACCTCAGCAAACCTCTCGCCAGACAGGCTGTTCCCAGCCGCGCGTTGGCTTTTCTGCATTGCTCAGTGCTCTGTCTGCCTTGGCAGGATGGGTCGGTGTTCAAGGGCTGTTCCCTTCTCCTTCCCACTGTGGGGATGGATAACGTGGCCTCCCAGGGAGGTACCCTGAGGGCAGGGATGCTCCAGGGAGGGGAGGTGGTGGGTGCTGCCCGTGAGTCTCCCCAGGCAGGTGTGCAGGCAGCTTGGGCACGGGGACACAGCTGAAGCTGAAACCACCCTGAAGCCTGCACGAAGGCCACCCACTGCCTTCTGCATGGTAAGGAAACCTGGCAGGAGGAGAGACCCGCAGGGACCCGGGAGCTTTGGCTCAGGCTCCCTCGAATTCGGGGCTGGCCGTGCCCGCAGAGGGAGCGCTCCGGGGCAGCTGCAGAGGGAGCGCTCTGGGGCAGCTGCCATCGGAGTCAATGCCAGCACAGGCCTGGTTACCAGGAAGGATGTGAATGGTTTTCCTGGGAATGTGCCACTGAGGACAGTAAAGAGAAGGAGCACCAGATTGTGGTGGTCTCCACTGGGAGTCTGGGGGTGGGGGCGGGGCTGGGAGTGGGCTGCTGGTGCCATAAAACAAGCAGATAAGTCAGCATGAGTTGGTTTAGTCTGTTCACTCTTCTGCCGCCATGGTGGCACCTATTTGCATTTCAGAAGAGGGCTTTGGCTGATTGCCAGAGAGGGTGGGATGGGCAGAGGACCTCAGGGTAACACCCCTGGGTTTCTGGGGGCTGGTGAAGGCACCCGGAGAGCACAGGCTGCCTTTGAGATGTTAAACGCGTCTATTGGGGAGTGAAAGCAGAGGTGTTCCCCTGGGTGTTTCTGGTTGAGTTTCAATGTGCTGCACAGATTATCTCAATTTTAAACAGATATCATCGCACTCCCAACGCTTTTGTCCAGGTATGCATCTGGTCTTGTCTTTCATTTTGGGGAATTCCCCGAGATGTTGTCAACAACCTTCAGTAGCTCCCCTTCGAGCTCATGTTCCGCTGCAGATGTGTGACCAGCAGCAGTGTCACGGGGCAAGGTCTTTCTGTTGGGCTTTATTTCTTCAGCTTTTGCATGTTGCAGGTGGCGGGTCTGTTCCACCACGCCAGCATCGGGAACCCCATCAACATTGCCATAGTGCGACTCATCCTGCTGGAGAACGAAGAGGTAAAAAGAAAACATGGTGACTCAGCCTCCCCTCCTGGCAGCCAGGCTGGGACACGGGGGAGCTGGCCTTGAAAGCCCGTAAGCTCCTTGCGCTGTTTTTGTGGCCTGGGTGAATTTGCGTAAGATAAATGCAGATGTCTGTACTTTGCTTCCTTGTTTTCTGCGTGGGCTGCAGCCCTGGTAAAGTCAAGGGGACACCACGGCCAGAGGAGCTGCAGTCTCTCGTTCTTACAATAATTTAGGATAACTCAGCATCGCCGCCGGTAGCGGAGGGAGCGAGTCGCTGGCTGTTTGTGCTCCCAGCTGCAGCGGTGGCTCTCAGGGAGCCTGACGCCGCTCAGACGGGCTCCCCAGCTGCATCCTTCTCCATCAGCCAGGACGGGATTTTTTCCCGCAGTGTTTTTTAACCCCTGGTATCAGATGATTTAATGTTTGGGTTGAATCACGGATGAAAAGAAAGCAGAAAAGGATTGTATTCCCACCCAGCCTACAACCTATAAATATGGAGCGATTCCATCTGGATAGCAGATACTCCTGATTTCACTCTGATCTGTCTGAGATCAGACCCCTCCCTACTGCATCCTAAAAACCAAACAGATCTGGCAGCAGTATGACAGCAGACTTTTAATTATGTTGGCAGGAGGATCTGAAAATCTCCCACCATGCAGACAACACCTTGAAAAGCTTTTGCAAATGGCAGAAGAGCATCAACGTTAAAGGAGATTCCCATCCCCTGCACCACGACGTCGCAGTCCTGCTCACAAGGTATTGTGCTAATTTTGTGCTGTAGTTGCTACGCTGGCAGCTCGAAACACGTCTGCTGGCTGCGGGCAGCAGGGCAGAGAGGCAGCCAGAGGAACATCTCAGTGGGAGCTGTTGAAATCTCAGTCTCCATGGCTGAGCCCTGGCTGGACACATGCACATAAGATACGTAACATGAAATCTGAAGATAACCTGGTCCTAATGGCTGGAACTGGTCTTAAACCTCAGGTTTAAAGTCGCAGACAGCTCTCAGTTGACTAGCAGTTGAGGTTTCCAAACCAGGTTTTCACCATGGCCCTGTTGCCAAGCCCCAGAATGGCTGGATCCTCCCAGGAGATGTACACAGGGATTAACTCTCCTTTTTCCCTTGGAGGCTAATGCTGGGATTGGCAGGGGAGGCCCTGAGAAGGCCCGTGACCTCCCATGAAGCTCGCAGGAATTCATGCCTCTGGCCAAGTTTATATACCTTGCAGTCAAAACGGAGTTTGATGGTTTCAGGCTGCAGCAGCTTGGCTCTTGGCAGCAGCGTGGTGGCTTGTGTGATGATTCACAACCCACAACAGTTTTATCTGCCTTAGGAAGTTTGCTTTGTAGCAGAACTAAGGCACTTAAGGCCATGTACTTCAATGGAGTTGTTCTTCCTGGGTGGCTGGAGCTCCTCTGCCCTGGACCACAGCACCCCTGGGATGTGCTTCCCCAAGCAATGTAGTAATTGCACAATTATCCCCAAAATCAGCTTTATTTATACAATGGAATGAATGTAGCCAGGCTGGCTAGCAGTTCCCATTAATCAGGCTTAATAATAAGCCGGGGATACTGGGAGAGTAAAGGGGAAAGGAAAGATCGTAAATCTTTCCATTGTGGAAAGACGTTGGACGTCTCCATTCTCGCTTCTGTTTGGCGAGTGTCCGTGTGTCTTCCTCCATGGGCTGGGACGCGTCCCATGCTCCTTCTCGCGCCTTGCGTTGGGTCCTGCTGCTTTCAAACCCCCTCTTTGCTCTGTGTCTGTGTGTCCGTTGTCTCCGCCGCCCAAGGAAGGACATCTGCGCGGCCATGAACAGGCCCTGTGAGACCCTGGGCCTGTCCCACGTGGCGGGGATGTGCCAGCCCCACAGGAGCTGCAACATCAACGAGGACACGGGACTGCCCCTGGCCTTCACCGTGGCCCACGAGCTCGGACACAGGTACCACTGCCGTCCTCCTCCTCCTCCTCTCCTCTGGACCTCTGCACTCAGTCAGGGCTTGAGGTGGCACGGGTGGAAGTTGGGAGAAGATTGCTGAGTGGTTCCTCGCTGATGCAAACCTTCCTCTGCTCCCAGAGGAACTTGCCCAGGGAGTTTCATTTCAGAGTTAAGTTTTTGGTTGCCCAGGTTCAATGAAAATCACATAATCCAAGGCAACCTGGACAAATGGCATTTCTGTATTACCCTGTGTTGCTGATGCCGAAGGTTTTGGAGAAGAGAGTTGCCCATTAAGAAGTTTTAAAATAGGGTCTGTGTCTAGAATCAGTGACAGAATCCTGCTTGCCCTAATTTCAGTTAAATTTTGACAAGATCACTTGAACGTCACAGTTCATAATAGATATCTTTACGCGATAAAACCACTTACCTAGTAAGTTTAATTAGCTTGATCTTGTTCAGTAGTCTTGGCTGAGTTTGCAGTTTAAAAGCTGAAATAAAAGCATGGGACAAAGTTTGGGGCAGTGTCCCTGGTATCACCAAAATGTCCCCCATGGCCAGATCCCCCGGTGGGGGGTTAATGACCTTGTCACCGCGGAGCTGGGACGGTTTGCCATGTCCAGCATCGCGCGTGGTTGTGCTGGAAAGCAGAGAGGCTGCGCGGTTGTGGCGGCGTGCGGCTCACCTCTCCTTTGTGGGACTGTGCTCTTACACAGTTTTGGGATTCAGCATGATGGAAGCAGCAATGACTGTGAGCCAGTTGGGAAAAGACCTTTCATCATGTCTCCACAGCTCCTGTATGACACGTCCCCACTCACCTGGTCCCGCTGCAGCCGGGAGTACATCACACGATTCCTCGAGTAAGTCCTCCCTTCCTCTTCTTCCTCGCTGGCGGGGTGCCGGGGTGGCTCGGGGCTGGGCAGCCGGCGGTCAGCCCCAGGGCCCTGGGGGTGCCTTCACCTCGCGCGGCTGCCTCCGCTCTTGCTGCGAAGGATGGGGGTGCGAACACAAAGGCAGCGCGAGCGTCTGGGTGGTGGCACAGGGGCTGTGGCTTGAACAAATAAAGCCAGAGGCGTTTTCTTCGAGGCTCTGTGCAGTTTTCTTTGGTGCTGCGCAAGGGGCAGATGATGTTTGCCTGTAGGCAGGAGGCATCACGTGAGGAAATGAGACTGAGCCAAATTCTTCCATGTATTTGTTTATTTTTAGCACCCTGTGGCTGATTTTTCAGCCTGTTGTTATTAAGTTCCTAGGAACGCAGCCCGGAGACTTATGTTTGTCAGCCAGTGTCTTGCACTGGAGAAACATTTTCCTTCCTTGCTACAGGAAAACAGCGAGAGCAGCAGCAAGAACCGGGGAGGGGGAGAGCTGGGCGAGGGACCGGCCGTTACGTGGCAGGGGGGCTGCCTGGGGCTGAGCTCCCATTCCCAAATCCCAGCCCGGAACGTGTGGGCTCGGCCCCCACGCAGGGCGAATTATTGTTGATTTATTGGTTTTGGTGGAATGGAGCTTTCTCATATCTGCAACGTTCTTGGCCCTCTGCTTTTAACCTTCACTTTTGGATTAAGAATTTGCTGCTTGCAGGAACCTTGGGCTGCTACGAGCTGTGACGGGGAAGAAACAGAGCAGCTGGATGCTTCTCCGGTTGGGCTCTGGTCTCTGTGCTCCCCCAGAAGGGGCAGCTCTTCCTTGAGAGCGGAGCAGAGCCCGGCAGGCGACTTTCACGGGCTGCGACGTCCCCCAGGCGAGGGAGAGGCCGTTGCCAGCACAGCCATGAGAGCAATGTAATACGATGTTGGCAGGAGAAGGGGAAGGAGGGAGCCAGAAAAGGAGACCCTGCTGACCTGGGGTTGCTAGATGTGCTTGGAACAGGCCCCATGGTTTTTTTTTTTTTAAAAAAAGCACTCTCAGATGATGATTATTATTTTTCAAAAGATTATTATTTTACAAATAATAATCTGCTGAACATTTAAGCATCTGAAAATGGTTTCCATCTTCAACAGTGGCTCGGCCCCGGTGCAGGTCAGGCCCGGGGTGCAGCCGGGGCTGGGGGACCCTCTTGGCGAGGCAGTGGGTCGGGGTCCACTCGGACACCCAGGGCCATGGAAGAGGTCACCTCCCTGCTGTGGCGGTGGTGCCCCCCCGGGGAATGAGCATCCCTTGTTCAGGTTAACAAGGGAGGCGGTGCAGGGCGGCTGGTGATGCTGCTGCAGCAGACGGACCGCTCTGCTTCTCCCCACTCCAGACACGGATGAGACCTTTATGGTGTTCCATGATTTTTCCCTCTAACCCTTGGAGGAGCGGAAGATCCTGTAAGGCTCTTTGCTCTCCACCACGACACGAGCTCTTTGCCAGCCCAGCTGGGGGAATACCCTTGTAAAACAGGGTCGGTTGTCCCATAGATGCCCTGCCTGCACCACGATGGTGTGGAGCAGCCTCCCTCCGTCTCAGCAGCAGCCTTGGCACAGCTGCAGGTCACCTCATCTCCCTTCAGTCTTTTTTCTGGATCAGACAGACAGTTTTTCAGCCTCTTTGCACAGCGCTGGGGGTCTCGTCTGTCATCCGCCCATGGGCTCCTTCCAGCCCATCCCCACCTTCCCGGACCCTGGGGATGGCTGGTCTTCTCCAGCCCTGTCACATCGCTGTGCTGCCGGGTCTGCCGGATCCCCTCTTCGAGCGGCTGATTCTTCCCGAGCTCGAATCCTTGCCTTTGCTTTTATTGAATTCCTTCCTGGCTTTTTGGACCCTTCCTCCAGTTCCCCGAGAGCTTTTGGAATTTTAATCCTGCTCTCAAATGTATCTGCAGATCCACCCAGCCTGCTCACATATGGGGATTTAATCATCGTCCCATCTACTCCACCATGCAGCTCATTAACGAACAGACTGAAGGAGGCAGACGCAGCGCAGAGCCCTCTGCATTTTTACTGCAGAGTGTGGTTTATTGCATATCCCTGCAAAGCTAGAGGGAAACTCATGCCAATTTTTGTTGGCTCGGTAACGTGTTTTGGCCAATTGAAGAGACCAGTAGGACGACTGTAAAATATTTAATGAAGAAGTAGATTTTGAACACAGCACTGGAGAGCTGACAGCAAATCTAAATCACCCTCCATACTGGGACAGAGAGCTCTCCTGTAAGCTGGGGCAAGGCAGAAAGTGCTTTGAGCAGATCAGAGGGCAAAGGTGGGTTGGGGGCAGTTTTGGGGTGACGTGTGGGGCCCCATGTGCTGGTACCTGAATGGGCAGTCGGTGAACTTGTTTAGAGGAGCACCAGCATCATGCATGTAGCTCGTGCAGGAGCCCAGTGCTTAAGCCTGGACTTTCCCCAGTAAAGAGGTCATTCTTTCAATTTTTAAAGAAAATACTCTTTTTAAGTGTTTTCCACCAGCAGGTAAAGAAAATACCTCTGGAGGTGCAATGCAGTGACTTCTCTGTGTGCCTAAAACAGGCTGCACCATGGTCCTGCGCCCAGTCACCAAAGCCACGCTCCATTCATCCTGCTCAGCCCTCCATCGCCCGCAGCGATCCCTCCCTCCCTCTCTCCCTCCCTCCCGCCGGGCCGGGGCAGGCAGGATGCTCCCGCTGCTGGGCACTTGGGAACAGGGACTTTCCAGCCCCCCGGGCTGCCGAAACCAACCTCTTCACTGATTTTTCCAACAGGGAAGCCGATTATAAAGAATACACGTAGGTGGTACTTTAAGGGGCTGTCTCCAGCCGAGCTGTTTGCAGGCGTCTGGGGTGGAACCTCACTGGGGTGGGATGGGAAAGGGAGGAGGGGGTGCCGGTTCTGCCGGGCATCGCCCCATGGCCCTGCCGGCACCCCAGAGCAGGAGCTCTCCCCCGCTGCTGGCCCTTGTTTCTGTGCTGCTGCCTTGGGTTAAAAAGGAATCTCGTTTCAAGTTAATTTAGACCTGTTCCCAATCACAACAAGCCGAAGAAATCTAATCTGCTGAGAAACCCTCGCCGGACACTTTGCCTTGCTGGAAACAAGTTTGTTTAAATCAACACTGAAAGCTAAACTAGTGACAAATTCTGGTGTGTTTGTGAAGTATCGTAGCAAACGCACTCCGAGCAGCGAGAGGCGGCCAGCAGCGTCCCTGGCGGCTCCTGCAGCCTGGCTGCCTGCCACGGCCAGCCGTGATGGCTCAGTTTTAATATCTTGTTTTCTAAAGACGTCCTGTCCAGCACAGTTTGAGCACTGTTTGTAGCGGCAAATACGAGGGTGAGTGTGTTTTGTTGCTGACAACCTACTTTATTGCTATTAGCAGGGCATTGACACAAGGGTTGCGCTCTCTGCGTAGGCAGTTCTGGGGTCGGCGTGATGTAGGAACGCAGGGACAGCATCTGTTTCTCAGCAATGAAATGTTTGTTCAATGAAACCCTTCACCTTGAATGGCGAAAGCGGGGTCCCGGCTGAGGACTGAGCTGGTGACCTGGTCACAAAGCTAAAATCCAGGAGATTATTTCCAGGGAAAATGACATTTCTGGCTTTCCGTCAGGGGGACAGGGGCATCTTAGGGGGAAAAGGGGGAGTGAGCAAGGGACTGGCCCGGGAGCTGCACAGAGAAGCCGCTGCTGCCTTTGTCCCTTCGCCTTCCCCGTAACCCACCGTGCCCGGGGGTGCGGGGCCATTGCTGTGGGGGCGGGCACCCACCCCGAAGAGCAGGTACTCGCACGTGCCCACCCGTGCATGGAGCAGCTCCAGGGCCGATTGGAGAGCCAGGGTCGTATCAGATGGAAATGCTAATTGCTTCTCATGGTGGTGGGACACTAATGAGCTGTTCTGTTCCTCTGTTAGCAGCTGCCGGAGCGTGGTACGGGTGTGCCGGGCCAGTGGTGATGCCGCTCTCTCCTCTCTCTTTCAGCCGGGGCTGGGGGCTGTGCCTGGATGACCCCCCTGCCCGGGAGGTGCTGGACTACCCCTTGGTGCCCCCAGGCGTCCTCTACGACGTGGGCCACCAGTGCCGGCTGCAGTACGGCCCCTATTCCACCTTCTGTGACGACATGGACGTAAGCCAGGGTCCTCCCTGATAAAAGTTGGGGGTCCGTCTCTTCTCTCAAGTAACAAGCGATTGGACAGGAGGAAACAGCCTCAAGTTGTGCCAGGGGAGGTTTAGATTGGGTATTAGGAAAAATTTTTACACTGAAAGGGTTGTCAAACACTGGAACAGGCTGCCCAGGGCAGGTGTGGAATCACTGTCCCTGGAGGTATTTAAAAGCCGGGCAGACGTGGTGCTGAGGGACGTGGGTTAGGGGTGGTTTTGTCAGAGTTGGGTTGATGGTTGGACTCGATGATCTGAAAGGTCCCTTCCAACCCCGGCGATTCTATGATGCTAGCACGTGCTTGTGTGGCTCCCAGGGGCTCTTGGGGGGCAGGGGGCTTTGCACGGGACGATCCTCTCCCTGCAAGTTAAATCTGTGCCGATGGGTTGGCCGGTGCAGTAACCACGTCCTGTGCTTTCTGCAGAGCGTTTGCAACACGCTGTGGTGCACGGTGGGGAACACGTGCCACTCCAAGCTGGACGCTGCCGTTGACGGCACGGCGTGCGGGGAGAACAAGGTAATGGGGAGCAGTCCCCGCCGCGGCTGCGGAGGCTCCTTGTCCCGCACACAGGGGAATTCCGTGGGCTCCGGCACACGGGGACGGGCTCACCTCACTGCCCTCACCCTGCCCAAACACCACCGCTGCCGGGGACGGGCTGCCTTCAGGGAAGCTGAAAATGCCTTGAGAAGGTGAAACCCGCAGTTAATTCCCATGGCAGGAGAGCACAAGGCGTGTTCTGCTCTCCCGCTTCTGCGGGGGCAGATGCTTGTCTCCAGGACCGGCCCCCCCGCAGGGGAGGCTCCTCTCCCGGCCCTGGGGCGCGGAGGGTCCGGCAGCGCCCGCGGCAGGTCGGTGGGTGCTGCACTGGGCGCTGGGGGGGACCATCTGTCAGCAGCCAGCTCCCGTCACCCTTGCATAGATGACGTACCAGAGCTGGGTTTTCCTCCTCAAGGTAGCATAGAACTATAGAGTTATAAACATATCTGTAGATGCCTCTCCTCGTTAGGTTCAGTGTCCTCTCCCAAAGCCTTGGCCCCAGAGCACCAGGGGTGACCTCGGGCTTAGCCAGCACTCCCTGTGAAACCCCCCACCGTGCCTTTGTCCGTGGCGATGCCTCGCTCACCCTTCCCTCTGGGCTGAGATCAGGCTCTGAATCCCCTTGCTGCGGGGTCCCGGTGGAGGTTTGGGTATGTTGCCTCAGACAAATCCTCAAACAACCCAACATCTCTGAGTTTCGCATTGCTTAGAGGTGCACCGGGCTCTGGCAGAGCCCAGCTGACCCCTGGGCGCCTCCGTGCAAATGAAGTGTGGATTTTCACAGGGCAATACGGGTGCTGGGCTCTCAACATCAATTATTGCATCCTTAAACCTTGTTTTTTCTTCTTCTGGCCTGTCCCTTTGCAGTGGTGCTTCAACGGCGAGTGCGTGCCCGTGGGTTACCGTCCCGAGGCGATCGCCGGCGGCTGGGGCTCCTGGAGCTCGTGGGCAGCCTGCTCGCGCAGCTGCGGCGCGGGCGTGCAGAGCGCCGAGAGGCAGTGCAACACCCCCACGTAAGCGAGCCCTTGCCCCCCTGGACCTCCCCCAGAACCCAACGCTTCCCCGTGAAGCCGGGGACCATCATCTGGCCACTGTGGTCCTGCCCCTGTCTGCATTGCACGGCCAAACTGTGCCATTACGCAGTTCTCAGTCTGAGCAATGTGCTTTTGAAACACTCGGGGAATTCGTTTCACGGGGTTATTATTCATTTCCCTGGGCAGCAAACAGAGGGGCAGAGTTTGCCCTGTCTCCTTCCACGCATAAGTCGCTCCTGCTCTGTGCAGGCAGAGAGCGGGTGCAACAGGACTCAAATGAAGAGCAAAGACTCCGTGCTTGTAGATGTGAAACATACCCAGTGTCCTTTAATGACAGAAAAGAAAAACAGGTGTTCTTCAAGCCTGATTCGGAATTGTTTTGAAAAATCCTGCTGCTGTTTATCACCCCATTGCTTTCCATGAGCGATTTCTGATCTGTGCCCGGCCGGAGGCTGCCTCCCCCCAGCCTGCCAGTGCCGCAGCCAGTGCTGGCTCTCGCCTGGAGGCGTCCGGGCACTGATGGAGGAGCAGCCTTGTCCATCCCGTGGTTTCTGGGCTCCCCAGATGTCCCCTTCATCACCAAATCGCTGTTGTGTTGGATTCAGCCAGAGCCCCCAGCTCGCCCAGGTGTCAGAGTGCCCTGCGACAGGGAGAGAAAAGGGCTTTGTGAGCGATTTGCCAGTGGCCGTTGCTTTTCAATGGCTTGAGGAGCTCTGAAAGCTCCGGGAGCGGGGTCTCTAATGAGCCCAGATGCCTTTCTGCCCAGCTTCTTCCTCGGGCGCGTTGTTTCTAGCACATGCTGTTGAGCTCTTTCAAGAAGCGCTGTGTAATCTCGGTCCCGGGTCAAGAGCTGGGTTTTTGTTTGACATGGGTTTTGTGGCAGAAGTGCAGCTGTAGTTTGTGGAGTGTTTTAAACACAGCTGCGGGCAGGCAGGAGAGCAAGCACTGGAAAAGCAGGAGAATTTCCCCGGGCAGTTGTTTGCTTTGGCCGCTGTAGGTAAATCTTCAGCTTTGCCTTTTGGATGGAGTGAACAAATGTGAGCACTGGGCAGTCCTCCTCCCACAGGCATTTCCTCAGGGCAGGGTATGTAAACACAACCCTAAAATAATAATTAACTTTATTCTCTTCAGCAAAGTGTGCCTGGACTTAACTGATCAGAGGAAAAGTAATTTTCATGAGGTTGTGGGGCCATGGGCCATGGAGAGTGTTGTGACCGACGGAAAAGCAAGTGTCAGGAGATGGTGGCAATATTTTGAGAGTCTGTTGGCAACTGAGAAAAACCTATTGTTGCTTTTAAAGTCCCCTTTGCTTTAAAAAGTCCAGCGGCAGCTTTGCCATTCCCTTGGGTGGTAGAGGAGCAGGGTTGGCAGCTCATCCCAGGTGGGATGGAGGGCAGCTCCTCCGGAGCAGCCGCAGAACGGGCACCTGGCTGTCCTGGCTCGTGGGAGCACTGGCATCTCCTCAGCCACGGTACCAGGATGGTGAAGGAGATGTTTTACCCCCCTGGGGAAGGCTGCCTGCAGCTGCAGGAGGTGGGAGGGCTTCAGAATGAACGCTGCCAGTGACACCTGACTTTAGTAACTGCTTTTATAGCATCGTACACCAGACCTATAAAATTGGCCATATTTCCAACATTAAGGGGAGACTGTCAAGAGGAACAAGACCCGAGATGTAGCTAATCCGGCTTGAGAGCTGTCACTCAGCAAAAGCTGCCTTTGGTCCACGGTCTCACCCTGCGTGGTCCCGTAGCACAGCCCGGCAGCCCCAGCAGCAGCAGGGAGCTGCTCCAGGAGGGACTTGGAGAAGGAGGACATCGGCCGCGATTTCCACACATTTCAAAAGCTTGCTCTGTGGAGTGGGGATGCTCTTGGGGTGGATGTTGGGTTCATAGCCAGCTTCCTTCCATGAGCACTGCAGCAGAGCGATGTGTGGGTTATAACTGGGAGAGCTTCCCATTGACTCCAGGTGGACTCAGGATTGATCCAACTTCATGAGATCAAACCTTAGCAGCAGGTACAAACCCACCCTCCGTTAGCTGGGAATAAGAAGGGAGTTTCCTCTTGTGTGCAGTAGGTCTTTATTTGATAGGACAGTGGATAACAGGTTTAGACTGAAAGAGGGTAGATTTAGATTAGATATAAGGAAGAATTCTTTTACAATGAGGGTGGTGAGACCCTGGGCCGGGTTGCCCAGAGAAGCTGTGGATGCTCCATCCCTGGAGGGGTTCAAGGCCAGGTTGGGTGAGGCTTTGAGCAACCTGACCAGGACCAGGAAGATGTCCCTGCCGGGGGGGTTGGTCTAGATGATCTTTAGGGTCCCTCCTAATCCAGACCCTTCTGGCATTCTCTGATTTTGCCTTTTGTCCCGCGAACAGGCCAAAGTACGGGGGCAGGTACTGCCTGGGGGAGCGGAAGCGGTTCCGGATTTGCAACATCAGGCCGTGTCCACCCGACAAGCCCTCCTTCCGCCAGGTCCAGTGCAGCCAGTTCAACCCCATGCTCTACAAAGGGAAACTCTACAAGTGGACGCCGGTGCCCAACAACAGTGAGTCGAGGGCAAAGCCCACTGCCGGGTTTCTGCCTCCAGCCCCAGTAAAACCCCTGAAACACAGTCTTGCTAACAGCTTGATTTTGCTGTTCGTGTCTGTAAGGTTTGCCTTGCAGCATGTTTATGCTGTATTTTAAATTATGGCTGGGCTTGCAGGGTTAATTTATGTTTTCGGAGATGGTTACGTGGCCCCCAGCTGCTCGGGTTTAGTTTCTGCCTGTTGGGTTCCCCAGTTAACCCCTGCGAGCTGCACTGCCGGCCGGAGGACGAATACTTTGCAGAAAAGCTGCGGGACGCCGTCATCGACGGGACACCGTGCTACGAGATGAACGTCAGCCGCGACATGTGCATCAACGGCATCTGCAAGGTGGGTCCCGCGCCGGGGCCCCCCGGGGAGGGAGCCCAAGGACCCCCCATGCTCGGGAAATGCAGGTGGGCGCCGTGACCGATCCCTTAGGGGAGCCCCGTCCCCCCTCCCGCACCCACCAACGGGCTGAGCTTGCTCATGGTGTCATTCACCACTTGGAAAGCTTTCCTTATTTCCCTGCGGTACACAGTACATCCGTATTTCAGCTTCTGCTGGCTTCAAGGAAATAGACTACAAAACCAAGGAAAAAAAGGAAGAACGGTTTCACTTGAAAATAAGGTCAAGGATATGAAAGGGAGTGTAGAAAGGATGCCCAGCCCAGCCCTGACCCCGCTGCTGGCTGCCGAGGGTCTGACCTGCAGTGGTGGAGATGCCTCCCACAGCTTGGCAGCCTCTCCCAGCGCTGGGATTTGTTCTTCCTTTGGGGTTGCTGTTTTAATTTCTTGGAAGCTCCCTACAAATGAGCTGTGATGTGTGGCAGCGTTGCTCTGGCTGCTGGCCCAGGAGGGCATCTCCCAGCACGGGAGGCACAGGAATCTGGTGGAGACGGTGCGGTCGGCGCTGTGAATCACCTGGGAGATGCTGGTGTGACTGGGGAGGCTTTGCTGAGCTGTGCCCTGGGTCCTCCAGGGGCCTTCGCTGGCAGCGAGACAGTCCCTTCACTCACACCTTCCATTTCCCTAGGGAAGCAATCCCGATGCTTAGGAGTAAATGCACAGATGACATTGGATTTCTGTTAAATTAGGTGATGGGTGGCAATCTGACCTGCCGTGGTACCTTGGTCTGTGGGGCAGATTCCCATCATGGGACATACCAAAGCCACGCTGCTGCAAAGCCGATGGCCCTTTGTCACCAAGGACTCGCAGAAGCAGGCAGGGACACGCTCGTGACTGCCATAGGGTTAGATAAAGATACTCTCTGCAAGGCTTTTTGGAAAAGCACGCTTTTTGGAAAAAAAGACTTTTTGGACAGCACAAAGAGCAGCAGGAAATAGGGAAAATAATCAGTCAATGAGTTTCCTTGCAGCCTCGTATATCAAAACCATCGGTGGAAACTTCCCCCTCTCGCTGGCCGCGCTGCCGGCAGCAGCGGGCAGGGGCCCAGCAGCAACTGGAGCCTTTGAGAAGGTCCCGTTTCCTCCTGGAATAGGCTGTAAGTTACTTCAAAAGCTGTGGCGTGCCAGTGCGCAGGCTGGAGGGAGAGTGCAGGGGTCATGATTTTTACTTGGCACATACAATGGTGCGATCCGGCAGATGACAGCACGTTTACCCAGAGCTCGCTGCACTCAAAATCCTCACCGTCGCTGAGCCTGCTGCTGGCTGCGACACCTGGCGCACTACAGACTGTCGCAGAAGCTAAAGCAGTGCCGCTCCTGCAGGACGTGTGTGCCAGCGGCCCCTGAGCACCTCCTCGGGCAGCGAAGGCTGAAGGCTCCTCGCTGGCACAGGACCCGGCGGGACCCTTTGGGGACTTGGCTGCGGCTTTTATGGTGCAAAATCACAGGGAGTCTCTGGCTCTGCGCAGGTCAAGCGATTTGGCACGAGGTGTGCCAAATTCTTCAGCAGAATATAAAGAAGGTTTTCGGGAAGCGTTTTGAAACAGGACTAGCAGGGCCAAGGACTGAGGGGTTTTCCCAGCTCGGCTCAGCCTGTAACGTATGCCAATAGGCTCTGCTGCCCAGGGATTGGGGTTGGAAAAGTAAAAATGAGATGTGGGTTGTGCTCCTCACTGCGTATGAACAGGATGGCAGGACCACAAGGACTTGTTAGGGAAACCGGTCTGGCAGCCGAGGTGTCTGTATCACCGCCCACCCTGCAAAAGGACTCCAGCTGGCCCCATTCTCCCATCCCTGTTCCTTATTTCCCACCATTTAGGACCATTGCGTCTCTCCCTCGTTCCTGCCGCGCCAGCAGCCGATGGCGTGGTGCGAGGCTGGGGCGGGCAGGGGTGCAGGCGCAGGCGGCTGACGGGGCTGCCTTGCAGAACGTGGGCTGTGACTATGAGATCGACTCCAACGCGGTGGAGGACCGGTGCGGCGTCTGCCACGGGGACGGCTCCACCTGCCACACCATCAAGAAGACCTTTGAGGACAGCGAGGGGCTGGGTAAGGGCGCTCGGCTCCGTCCCCAGAACACCAGCTGCCTGTTCCACTCGGAGCCAGGCTCGCTGCTGCCGCTCATTTGCGGTGTGGTTTTTAATCACAGCTTGTCAATTTGGGTGGGGTAAGACCCGAGCGGCACCATGGGGAGTCATGGCGCTGCCGTTGCACCTCTTACTCCTCAGAAGAAAAATATCCCTGTACTGCTCTTTGTGTCCAAAGGCCTGAAAACAAATCTGTGCGTGCTGGAGCTGGTCTGGAGAGGTTTGAGGGGATTTTGTGGGTTGACAAGGACATGTTGGAAGCGTGGTAAATGCCTTGCCAGCACCCACGTGGGAAATGCCTTGCTCGGCGATGGGCTCTCCCAGCAGGGAACGCAGCTGGGCTCAGAGCAAGGTGGGGTTTGGTGCCCGCTGATGCCTTACAGAGGTGTAAGGATCGGCACGATGCTGGCACCCGAGGGACTCTGGCACCCGCCCGAGGGCACGGATCGTCTGTGCCCCATCTTTGACTCCCCCAAGACCAACGCTCAGTTCCATTCCCAGGTTACGTTGATATTGGGATTATCCCTGTTGGAGCACGGGAGATCCGGATTGAAGAGGTCGCAGAAGCCGGGAATTTTCTGGCGCTGCGGAGCGAGGACCCGGAGAAGTATTTCCTGAACGGCGGCTGGACCATCCAGTGGAATGGGGACTACAGGGTGGCAGGGACCACCTTCACCTACAAGAGGACGGGGAACTGGGAGAACCTCACCTCCCCGGGACCCACCGTGGAGCCCGTGTGGATCCAGGTACGGTTCGGGATCTCCTGGTGGTTGGGGTGCGTGGCGGGGAGGATGGGGGGATCAGAGCTGCTGGATCTCCTGCCTTCCCATGTGGGGCTGAGCTGCCGTGGTCCGTCACAGCACTTCCCTGCCATCCGAGGGCTGGGGCTGTGCATCTCCTCGCTGAGCATGTTTCTCCGGGAGCCAGCGTCGGGAGCAGCCGAGCACACGCTGCTGGGCCAGGGAGCGTTTCCAGCCCATGCCGCTTCCAGCTGAGCCTCGCCCCCTTTGCAGCATTCCTCACAGTATTTACACAGCAGAGAGAGCGTGAGGAGAAAGAGCCCATTTCCTGAGGCCTTTCCCATATCTTATCGAGAGCAGGGGAAGAGCCCGCAGTGCTTCTGTCAGGGCTGGAGCGTGGCGGGAGCTGGGAGCCGTCGCGGTGCCGTGCATGGCGGCAGAGGGTGGCTCACCGGCACCCTCGGCAGTGCCGCGCTCCCGCTGGCGCCATGTCTTCCTCTGCACCGCCTGACGCCGTGGCGAGGAGCTCGGACCACGGGGTCCTGCTCTGTGGTCCAAATCCAGGCGATGCTGCCCAGGGCGCCGCAGGTCCGGCTCTGCTTCCTCACAAAACCCCTTGAGGCAGAAGGTAAAAATCCAAAGGGAACATTCGAAATCCTCTGAAACAACTAGGAATTTCACGGTTTGCTCTTTTTTGCCTGTGGGAATTTCTGTAAAGGTACTCCCCTCCCCAGAATAAGTTGTTATTGTCCATCAGACCCCCGAGGCTTTGAGGAGGTGAGGCCCGTCGGGGAGCGACGCTGCCTGGCTCAGCCGAGGCTCCCAGGGCAGGGGAGGGCACCCGGGACCTGTCGCTCTGCCTGCCTGGGTCTGGGCAGAAGAGGTTACAATTAACCACGTAGTCAAAAAAAAAAGAAAAAATTGCATTGCAGCGGTGAGTTTCCAGGAGGCAGAGTTGCAGACAGGAGGAGAGCACCTGCCCATCTCCTGCTGCCGTCAGGGGTTGCCTCCAGCAGACAGCCTTTGTGCAGAGCAGGCACTGGCGGGGCAGATAGTGAACTTCAGGGTTATTTATTTCTACATGACCTGTTCAACCTCTAATGGTCTTTTTACCTCCGGGTTGGCAGGAGAGTCTCTGTCTTTGCCCCAGAGTTACGTCCCCAAGCTTGCACGGCTGCCCCACGGCTGGTCCCGCTCCGAGCCCCTGGCCACTGCCGCGGCTCCCTGGGAAGCCCCTTCTCGAAGTCACGCATCCCGCAAACACTTTTAATCCGAGTCCAACTCAGCCATCGCTAATCCCCTCCTCCGCTGCAGCAGCGGCAGAGCTGGGGCTTATCTGGAAATTGCCTTCATTTGCAAACCAATCCCGCTCTATTAATTTTCACCTTGTATCCATGGAAGAGTTGCCCGGGGGATTACCTTTCAGCATGGCTTTATATTTCATTGAGCTCTGTGCAGCATTGCAGGGGTTATAGCTGTCGGTGGGGAGGGCGGTGGGAAGGCAGCGTGGTGCGGGGGGCTCGGGGCCGTCCCTGGGAGCTGCTCGCTGCTGCTGCCGTGCCTGGCCCTGCAATTCCTTCCCCCGGGAACGGCCACCAGGATGGGCAGGAGTGAGGGATCTGCCAGTTCATGCAAAGCTGTCGGGAGCCGTCATCCTCGTGCCTGTGAGGCCAAGCTTTCCCCCAGGGAAGTCAGTGGGAATCGTCCCATGGGCGATGGCACAGCCGGCACCAGCCTGAAATGCCTCACGGTGCAAAGTGTGTCGCAGAGGCAGCGACCGCCACAGGGGTACATCCCACAGACCCCCAGGGCCCCCCAGCCCCAGCAATCGTGGCTCAGCCCAGTACACCCTTCCCGAGCATCAGCCCCTCTGCAGAGGCTCTCGCGCTGGAGCCCGGCCACGCCGAGCAGCCAAAGCCTTCGCCTTTTGCATTTCTTTCAGCAGAGGCTCAGGATGAAATGTGAGCGGGATCCTGGGCTCGCCTGCCGCCAAGTGCTGCTGTTAATGGGAGCGCTGGCGTGCTCGGCACCCGCAAATCGCTTTCTGGGATTCGTAACCTAATTAAAACCTTTTGACAAAAATGTTTCAATATTCATGAAGAGGTTTTGGAAAGATGCCCTCGCTCCAGCCAAAGCTCCAAGAACAACAAAGCTCTGGCAATAATGGGAGCACTTAGGCTAAGAAAAACAAGGTTAAACTCCCAGCCTTTGCCGAGCGCTGGTGCGGGAGGTGCTTTGGGCAGGATTTGTGTCAACCGCGGGAGCCGCTTCGTGCATGTTGAGAGCAGTGGGAACCCGTTTCAAGTGGGGAGCAATTAATGCAATCCCTTCAGGCGCATGTCGCTATCAGCCATCACTGGCGTTTGCTGCCAGCGGCTCCCTCCTGTTTGCCACAGCCCCTTCGCCCACTGCAGGAGAGGGGTGTCGCGCTGGGGTGGGCGCCCCCCCAGGCACGATGCAGGGGACACGGCAGGGTGCAGCCCCGATGTGGTCGAGCCACTCGCCTGGTGCTGCTCAGGGCACATCGGTGGCAGGCTGGAGGTGCGAACAGGGACCAACACAGGTAGCCGGCGTTTTGAGCCGAGATGTGCTGCGGTGCTTCCCCAGGGCAGTTGCTGGAGCGGTTGCAGCTCTGTGGGACACGTGGAGGCGAGGAGATTTGTTTTCGTCTTTGCAGGGCTGGACTCTTGCTGCTGTTCACTTCCCTTCCTTCTGCCGCCATCCCAAAGGACAGTCAGAGCCTCCCTCCACTGTAACACCCCTCGCTGAGGGTTCGGGAGCAGTGATGGAGAGAGGCAGAGGTGGCTCAGCATCCTCCCGACCGGCGGGAGGGTCGCTCCTGCCCCGCGGGCTGCAGACCCCGGGCTGGGCTAGAGCCGGTGGTGGCACATGCAAAACCTCCTCCCAGCTCCCACTGCAGGGAAGGGGACGAGGAAGGGGACATCTGGCCGTCCTGGGCCCTTCACTGTGCTGAACCTTGAGAAGGTCCTTGGATGGGGCTGCATTTGGCAGTGGGGCTGGACAGGATTAACAGGGGAATCCAGGCTCTTCATCAGGGGAGACGTAAAGCCAAAGTCTGGGTGGTTCTCAATGCTCTCACTGTTATTTTTTATTATTACCTGACATTTCCACAAGCCCAGTGCTCTGAGCATGAGCAGCAGTGGCAGCTCCTCTGCTCCTACACTACTTCGGCCATTTGCCAACCCTGTTTCCAAAATGGTTTTCTGCTGCTGGGGTACAGGTAACGCAGCCCTGGTATGGGGCTGGATGGCGAATGCCATCTTTATGGCCATGCTAGGCAGGTTGTTATCTCCTGAAAAGCCCTTGGGGTGCAACAGCGAGCCCCGACTGCACTGCACTGGCCACCCCCTGACCGCCCTTGTGTCCCCACAGCTGCTGTTTCAGGAGACCAACCCCGGCGTGCGGTACCAGTACACCATCCAGCGCCCGGCCGACAGCGAGAACGAGATCGAGCCGGCGGAGTTCCTCTGGCGCTTCGGCTCCTGGACCACATGCACCGCCACGTGTGGGACTGGTGAGTCCGGCTCCCGTGGGACCCCGGGGCTCGGCCGCATGCGGCGAAGGAGCGGAGCAGGCAGAGCATCCCCATACCACGGGGATGCCTTAGAAATTCCTGGGTCTTTGGTTTCAGAAGGTCTTGCAGGGGGGGAAAAGAGACATCTGCTGAGGTCAGCACTCTCTGGTGCCCCCGCCGCACTCGCCTGCTGGACCCCGTGCTTTATCAGCACTTTGCTCCTTGCTTGGTGTCCTGTTACTGTGCAGGGCGATGGAGACAAAAGAGCTTTAGAGAAACCCAGGGAGTGTGGAAGGGCTGGTCTCCCACCTGGCTGGGCCTCTCCAGGGGGGTCGTTTCCAGGGTTTTATGGAGGGCACATGGGAGGGTGCCCGGCACGGGCAGAGCTCTGGGGTCCTGCACTGCCCTGTGGTGTTGGACACTTTTTCCTCTCTCCTGCCCCACTGTGCCACCGTACGGGTGTCCCGGGACAGCTTTTGGAGCAGCCGATGGAGGGGAGAGTCCAGACACGCTGCAAGGAGGGGGGAGGCTGGGACCAGCAAGCGCTTCCTTGAGAGCAGCTGCGACTGAGAAAAAGGGAATTCGAGGACGCTTGTACTTTCTAGGTAGCACAGAGTGCTGGGAGACGTTTCCTGGCTGTTCCTGGGCGATGGGTGTGGATCCCCGCCGGGAGCAGGAGGGCTGTGCTGCGGCAGGAGCTGTGGGGCGTTTTACATACATTTATGCTAAGAGCTCTTCGCTGTGGGTTTGCATGGGCCCTGCGGCCTGGGGAGTCGGGGAGGACGGGAGCTGAGGGCACCTGCTTTTGTTTAAAACCAGGTTGGCTTTGCAAGGCTTGAGTGCTTGGCTGCCCGAAAAGAAGGGAAATGCAGGAGGGAATCGGGCAGGAGTCGGGTGAGGATGCTCGCCCTGTCCGGCCGCAGGCGAGCAGCTGGAGGAGGGCTAAGCCCCTCTCCATGGGCTGGACAACGGTGTGAGCCGAGACGTGGATCTGGGAGAGCTCAGGCTGAGCCTCTGCGGCAGGGGCCAACCCAGGGCCCCAGCCCCGGCGAGTTCCCAAGTGCTTGAGCCAGAGCACAACTCGGCAGCTTCAGCAGGCTCCTATCAATCTCAGCCGATGGCAGTGGTTATTATTTACAGCTCTCCCAAGTCATGGGTCAAGTACATGTTGCAAAAAGGAGGACAAAAGCAGGCAGCGAGGCAGCGTGTGGAGGATGAGGTCATCCAGAAAAACGTTGTCCCGTGAGCGCTGCAGACCCGGGGCAGGAGGCTTCGGCCGGTGATTTATCCATCAGCTGTAGCTGCCAGAAAAAGAGCTGTGCTGCTGTCAGTTGTGTCCCCTTCAGACACAGCCCCCCCGAAAGCCTCAGTGTGTGTGTACATACAGGCACACACGTGTTCCGATGGCTGGATGTGGCTCTGGACCGTGGTGCCTGGACGGTGCTTTCCCTGCGGGCTGCAGCATCTCCACCATTCGTGGTCCTGCCCGACGTGTGCTCCTCCGTGCGGCTTTGGCAGCCCCAAACACCCGGTGCATCCTGCACCACGGCTGCAGGGGCTTTTGGCAAGGGGAGAGGTGGGGAAAGGCTTTTCCCCCTGGCCGAGAGGCCCCTCCGGCAGCAGGGTGTTTTCTGCAGAGCCTCCACCAGCTGCATCGCTGTTAAATCCCATCAGGCAGCTTGTGGAAGTGGATTTTTCTGCATCTCTTTAATCTCACTACTGACTATAAAAGCTGTAGGATAGAAAAGGTTTTACTCCAGAGATTTCTGCTCAGCCTCTCGCCCAGCAATGCCCCTTGCGTTGCCTGTGACCAAAGTCCTGGTTTCATTTTCTTTCCCCCGTTTTTGGTGGCTCAAGCTTACCTTAGGGCCTTCTCTTGCCTGCTTACAGAGGATGCTCGGTGGTTCGGTTTGATTTTCGTCTCGAGCCGATCCCTCGCGTGTGTCCGCAGGGGTGCAGCGGCAGATCGTGCACTGTGTGGAGAAGCTGGCCGGCATCGTGGAGGAGCGGTACTGCGACGCGCTCACCCGCCCCGACGACCAGCAGAGGACGTGCAGTGAGGAGCCCTGCCCGGCCAGGTCCGCTGGCTTTGCAAAGCTTTCGTCTCCAAACTGCCCTAAGGGATGGCCAGGGTTGGGGAGACCTCGGTCACTGCCATGCCTGGACAGCACCAGGATGGGTGCAGCTATTTGCACCCCTGGTTTTTCACCTCTCCTCTGCAACGGTCCCAGACCCTGCGTTGGTCCATGGGAGCAAATCCCTGTGGTTGCCCAATGGCTGCAGTGCGTTGCTTGTCCACAGACCACGAGCCGCACGGGGAGGCACCATCCTGTCAGGGCCGGGAGCCCTCCTCTGCCTCTGTGTAACCATCCCCACACAACACGGGGCCTGAGCCATCCCTGGCCCTCACCTTGGCCTGAAACACAAGCCGCAGTTGGGATCCGAGCTGCCCCGTGACCGCAGGCCCCGCTAAACGTGACAGGCTGATGGAGCCCACGTGCATCTTGTCTCCTTCTCCTGGCCCCAAGCACCTCTCGGCCACCACCCCACAGTGCTGGGCGTGTGGGGCACGGGACAGAGCCTGGCTCGTAGCTGAGGTGTTTCCCCTTCCATGTTTCCCCAGGTGGTGGGTCGGAGAATGGCAGAAGTGCTCGGCCACCTGCGGCCCATCCGGGCTGATGAAGAGGACGGTCCTCTGCATCCAGAGCGTGGGGCTGGACGAGCAGAGGGCCTTGCAGCACGCAGACTGCCAGCACCTCTCCAAGCCAGACGCCACCGCACCCTGTCACCGGGAGGTCCCCTGTCCCTCCCCGTGGGCCGTGGGGAACTGGTCTGAGGTGAGGAGCGTTGGGGAGGTCCCTCAAAGCTGGCGGGTGCTGGGGACAAAGTGTCCCCAGGAGGTCCACAGCCTGCCCGAGAGCGATGGGCATGCTCCTGCTTACGGGGAAAAGTCATGGATGTTTCTCTGTGGGCTCAGGTCGGAACACCAGCTCGCAGGGATGGGAATTGTGTGGCACGGGGAGGTCCCAGAGTGAGGAAGGGGCACCGAGCTGTTTGACTCTGCCCCATCCTCTCTGAAGGATGCTCTGTGCTTGATTGCAAGGAGGGCAGAAACAAGAGGGTTTCAATCCGTCAGTGTATTTTCCAGCACCCCAAGTCTTCCCCTTTGTTCTGGCAGAAGCCTTGAAGATAATTCTTGCCTGCTGAGGCAGGTGTTAGGGGCAAGCTGGGGGCTGGGTGCCCGAGGCACGTGTGTGCTGGCCGGTGGGCATCTGCTCCCCGTGTGGGCAGAGACAGAGACCCCCTCAGCGATGCTCCCAGGGAGTGGAGGAGCCATCACGAATTTTTCAACAATTTTTTTAAAGAGAAGAAGAGACCAAAAAAAACCCCCCTATGTTTAAAATGCCATGGTCTGTGGATGCCCTGTGTAGCCTTTATTTATTTTTGTATTTCCGTGGATCAGTTTAACCGCAGGCTGAGGGTTTTAACCAGAAAATTATAACTCCTAATTTAAGCAGCGGTTTCAAAAAGTGTTCAGTGTGAAGACAAGTATCGAGAGAGAAATGAGAGAGCCTGGGAACTGAGATTGTTGCTAAGAAACAAACAGAATAAAAATGCGAACAGAAAATTTGAAGGCTAAATGAGACCTATTGAGAAATATTTTTCTAGGGGCCCACAAAAGCCACAATTGCAGGGCTGAGAAGGGAGACTGCAACAGTTCAAAGGAAAAATCCCGCATTGCCCCTGGGTCTGTGCTGTGCACGGAGCCAGCACAAGCCGCCACAGTCGTTCTCGGTGGTGGTGACAGTGACACATCTGTGAGCCCAGGAAAAATGTGCTCGAGATTTTGTGTTGTCTGTAATTTTTCTGTCCTCCTTTCACTTAAGTGAGAGCCCCTCTTCTTCATTTCCACTGCCACCAGTAAGTAGAGAAATTTGAAGGGCTCGGAAGCTTCCCAGAAACGTGGTCCTTGATAACAATAGGAGGTTGTTGCTTTTTCTGTGCTTGCAGACCCTTGGGCAGGGCAGCTCCTATGCGAAGCCCGCGAAGCCGAAGGGGTTATTTGCAGTTTGGGAAGCCCAACGAAGTGCTTAAACACTGGGACTTAGTGCCTTCAGAAGGACCCTAAAGCAATGTCCAGCTCTATGGGCTTTCCAAAGAAGTTATCGGTGTGTTCGGAAGTGTTATTTGTTGTCCATTACTACATGAGGGTCCGCTTGTGGGGCTGTTTGCCTCCTGGCAGGAGCCCGTCCCGCACGCAGCCTGCGTGGCGCCTCCTGCAGCCCGGTGCTTGATGCTGACCCCCCCGCGAGCTCTGCCTGTTCATCCACAAGGCTCCCAACAGCCGTCATTTCTTGTTTGTGTCCCAGAGGCTTTCCTGATAACCCAGCCTTGGCAAATGAGCCCCCTCCTTCCCCCAGCGAGAGCTGCGATACCTGGAATTTATCTCCTGGATGGAGCTGGAGGCATTTGCTGAGAAAGTTTGGCTTAAGGCGCACGCTGTGGGAGTTGACCTCTGTTTTCCCTGATGTGGCAGTGCCATCCCAGGAGGGAGAGGCAGCTTGCTTGCACCTCTCCCGTAGATGTTAATGTGCGATTTTATGTTGTTTTATTTCAGCAACATTGCGTAGCTGGTGAAGGTGCCTGTAGGTGGCCATGCGATGTTGTGGACTGTCCCTCCTGCCAGGCACAGTCCTCAGGAGCTTCTGCTCCTGCCTGGCATTGCCCAGGAGATACAGAGCTGGGGAGGCCCTGGCCGGCACGGCACGGCACGGCTCGGCACGGCACGGCATGGCACGGGGGACCCCGGCTGCTGGGTCAGCATCTCCTCCAGATGGGAGGGGATGTCCCATGGGGTGGGCACCCACCCGGGAGCCCACCAGGACCAGCGCAGAGAGCGGGACAAGTCCCAGCCAGGCACCTAGCCCTCGCGAGGACTGAGCAAAGATGAGAAAGGCTCAAAACACAGGAGTAAACATTGTGTGAGGAGCACATCTCCCGGCCAGCCCAGCAGCTCTGCCTCTCCACCTCAACCTCTTATTTCCATGTGCCGATGGCTGTGCATCAAACCCTCCCCTCAGCCTGTCCATTTTCATCCAAATAACAGTGATTTCAGCAGAAATCCCCTCCGTTGGGTTTGTTTGCCACATTGACCGTTTGTTCCCGTTGGCTGGGTTGTATAAGGCACTTTGATGTATGTGACTAATGCTCTGTGCATCTGTCACAGCAAACCGCAGCGGCCTGTGGCTTGTGCAGCCCACATGTGGTGTTAGTCGCGCTATGATTTACTTATGCAGCAGAAAATGTTGTTGTCCTTCTTTCCAGCTTGTGGGTTTCCTTTAGAGTGAACAATCTCAAAGAGACCATTATGGTGGAGGAGGGGGTGTCCTCAACAAAGCTGCTTATTGACCCTTGCTTTTTCCCTACTAGGACAACACCCATGTTATTATCCCCTGCTTCAAAAAATTCTCTTGTAGAAGAAGAGATGCAATTCATGGTGATAGGTCATAGAAAAGACTGATTAGATCATCTTACCCAATGGCCCTCGCAATGTCCATCTCCTGGGAATATTGTTTCTGGCTGGAGTGCAGGTCAAGGATAACCCTGAGCAGAGTACGCTGCAATACCAGCCCGGAGCTGGGACGGTCTCTAACGGGGAGACAGCCCCGGGGGTAGATTTGGCCGGTAATAACACTGCTTACTAGTGTGAGCGGTACCCGCTGCTCCTGGCTCCTGGTACAGGGGACCCCATGGCCCAGCTGGGCCTGGCACAGCAGACCCCCAGGTGGGTGGTGGGAGCGTGGCAGAGTGACGTGGAGCCTCTTCTCCCTGTGCCCAAAGCATCACGGCGTGTGGGATGCTCGAGCACCCACTTCGGTATCTCGGAGGGCAGCACCGGCGAGGGGAATGAGTTGTAGCACCGTTGCCGGCCCCTTTCCCGTTCCTCCTGCTGCACCCGACATCGCCCACACTCCTGTCCCTCATGTTGGTGTCTCTCTTCCTTTCCCAGTGCTCCACAACGTGTGGCAACGGGACACAGAGGCGCCCTGTTTACTGCAGCAACAGCACTGGAGCCGCCTGTGACCCTGCAGAAAGACCCAGCTCGGAAACTATTTGCTCCTTGCCACAGTGCCAGAAGAAATTAGACAATGCCAACATGGACTGGTCTGGCAGTGGGTCTTCCAGCAGAGAGATATTTAATGAAATCCATTACGTCCCCAGCAACCACATTGCTAAATTTAACCCCTTAATTCCAAATATTCCGGAGTCCAATGATGTCAATATCATCACTGAGGAGGACTTCTCAGCCAGGAAGGGAAATGTCTTTGTTGATGATTTTTACTACGATTATAATTTTATCAACTTCCATGAGGATCTGTCTTACTATCCCTTCACGGAGAAGGAGATGAAAGGCGAGGAGCCTAAGCCAGAGCTGAGCACCAACGATGTGGAGGGGTCCCGTGAGATGCCCGTTGATGTCCTGCACACTGTCAAGCCAGGAGGAGCAGCAAGTGAGGACCATCTGGTGACCAGTGAAGCAAACACTGCTGCTCCTGTGCACGGCGAAGGAGAGATGGAGCCTGGAGGTTTAGCCATGAATGACCTCCTGAGCGTGGTCCCTGAGGATGCGGGGTCAGCAACTCCCAAATATGCCATCCTTGACTTCATGGGTGAGGAGGAGGATGCAACGCTTGTGCCCCGCTCTGAGAACCACCTGCCCACCCAGAGCACCACGAGTCAGGACTCTGCAAACAGCCACGGCCACCCGCCCCCGGACGAAGCCTGGGGAGCCATGCCGACGAGGACCGGTCCTGTGCAGGATGCTCCAGCCCATGGCCTCGCTCCCTGGGCTCCTTACCTGGCTGATCCCTTCCCACCGCAGCCGTCCGACAGTCCAGGATTGCTGGGGACCAGCGGCGAGGGGCGAGTGAGCGCAGATGGGCCAGGCAATGCCGGCAGCGAGGAGCACGACGTGGCAGGCTCTGCAGGGAGAGGCCATGAAGACTCAAGGGAAATGGGTCTTGTCATCACCAATGATGCTAACGGTGCTGCCCCCAAGGCCAAGGAGCCGGAAGGGTGGGCAGAAATGCCAGAGGGGACGGTGGGCACGCACACAGCGCCGGTGGCCAACGAGCAAGCCCATGGGACAGAGAGGGCAGATCTTTCCTTCCCCACCCCGCAGGGAGCGTGGTGGGAGATGGGATGGAGTGCTGGCAGCACCCATCCTGCTGCGACTCCCTATCCCATGGGTGCTGTCAGGAACCCCGGGGGGCAGGAGGGGCACCAGCCAGAGCTCCGCACCCCCATGGCCCTGACCTCGGCCCCCTTGGTGGCCACTACAGCCTTTCCAGCAGCAGTGTCCTTGTTCCCCGCCGTGCCCGGGCCAGCCACCCAGCTCACCTCCAGCGGCCTCACCCAGCAAGATGCCCTGGCACCAGCCATGCCCACAGCGCCGGCTCACAGCCCTCCTGTGCACCTGGTGGGAGCATCGCCCTCCGAGTCCCCCCCGGCATGGTGGACTGTGGGGGTGTCCCGCCACCCGGAGCCAGCATCGCCCCGTGCCCAGCAGACCTCCCGCCGGGCCCTGGTCAGCAGCGCCGAGCCAGGGGAGAGCTGGCCGTGGGCAGCCCTAGGGACATTTGCTTTCAGCAATGGGGAGCGTGAGTTATCCCAGCCCACCCCTGCCCCGCCGCCGCTCTGGGAGAAGGAAGAGAGGGAGGAAGAGGAGGCTTTGCCTCCACCATCAACCACCACGGCAGCCACTGCGATGCCCAGCTGGGAGGTCGGGAACTGGAGTGAGGTATGTGTTGAACTCCCATTAAAAGTGTGACGTGGCCAGTACGGAGGTGAGACCCATCCCTCTCCTGGCTGGTCTGTGGAGCATTGCTCTTTGCATGCAAAAAAATGTGCATGGCTCACACACACCCTGGCTGCCGCTCCATCCTGTCCCACTCCATGGTGGCAGCTCCTCGTGCTCTGCGGTGCCCGTCTCAGCCCAGTCCGGCCCGTTTGCAGTCATCCCGCTGGCTGCCCTCGCTCGCCTCCCTGCGCCGGGGGCTGGCTCCCCACTCGGTGTCCCCGGCTGGGCAGGGAGGGACCCGGGGCGGTGGTGGCAGTACACGGCGGGCAAGCACAGAGCCCCCGCGCTGGGGCTGAGCACCCAGGGAGAGCCCCTGCCACCGGAGCAAGTTCCCATCATATGGGAGAGAGTATCTTAAAATATGCTTTAGGAAGCTTAGGAAGAATATGCTTTATTTGGGAAGAAGTTTTTCACCATGAGGGTGGTGAGACACTGGAACAGGTTGCCCAGAGAGGTGGTGGGAGCCCCATCCCTGGAAATTTTTAAGGCCAGGCTGGATGAGGCTCTGAGCAACCTGACCTAGTGGGAGGTGTCCTGGCCCATGGCAGGGGGGTTGGAACGAGATGATCTCTAAGGTCGCTTCCAACCCTGACAATTCTATGATTCTATGCTACGAAAAGACAAATTTAAATGTCAAGCGTGAGGCACACCAAGGCTGCACATTACCAGAAGGAACGGGGCTGTGCCGAGTGCAGTGAGGGGGTGATTATCAGCAATTATCAGCTATCGCCTTACTGCCTCGCTCTCCCCGGGCTGCTCTCTGCACAGCATTTGCAGTGACAGACAAATGGCTGCTGCAATTCACAGTAATGGGCTTTTATCAGAAAGCACAAAAATAACAAACCTTTGGTGTCATGGAGCACCAGAGATGGAGCGCTGGGGGAGTCTTTTAAGAAGGCTGCACAAAGGACCCAGTGATGGTCAGGACAACACTTAATATCAGCAAAAATACAGTCCCAGATGTGGGTTTTATAAAAGGGCATTGAACATTGCTTGAGCCGGGGCGTTGGAGGGAGCTTTGCCACACAGAGGGGTACATGGGTGTGTTTTGAAAGCTCTGCAAAGGCTTTTAAGATGGAAAGGCTGCTACAAAATAAATCAGATCAGTCTGGACAGCGAGGGGTGGATCCAAAAGAGGAGGTGGAGGCACTGCCTTTCAGGTGGAGAGAAATCTTTACGGGAGGTCTTAACACTGAGGGAGCAAGGGACAAGCAGCGCATGCAAAAGAAGGGCATGAAACAGAGCTTTATGAGACAGCAGTCAAATGGTTGAAGCCGTTAGTGCTAATTAATAGAGACCTAGCAACAAAAAAGTTAAAGCCACCCCCAGCCGCAGAGATCCCCGGTGCCACCCCGTTTCCCACTGAGATGCGGGTGGCCATGGCCGGGACGCTGGCGCGGGGCGATGGCCATCGTCCTCCTGGAAGCCAAAAGCTGCACAGGGAGAGAAAGGACAGTCCCAGCCAGACCAGAAACGACTGAAATGGGTTATGGAGGAGGGGTTTCCCCCAAACCGAGGGCTGCATGGTGTGGGACTGGTTAGAGAGGAGCCTCTGGCTATGGGGGTTCTCCACGGGGCTGGGTTCCCTTCCAGGCAGTGTTGGGCACAGCCTCCGGGAAAGCTCCACTCTCCGCATCGTCCCGCAGCTCTGCCTCCGCACGCCCCGCGTTTACTGGCACCTCTCCTGATGCCCATGGAGGGGGCGATGAGCCGAGTCCCCAGAGACCTTTCTGCTGGGCCACTGGGCTCCGTCCTTGGCCAGAGCCAGCCACGGGGCATTGGGGCATGGTGGCACAGCCCCGCTGGGGCCGGCGGGAGCGGAGAGGAGCAGCGCCTGCCTCCTGTGTTGTAGTGCTCGGCCACCTGCGGCGTGGGCGCGATCTGGAGGACCGTGCGCTGCAGCACCGGCAGCGACGACGGCTGCGCCGCGGCCAACAAACCCGTCCCTGCTCAGAGGTGTTCCCTGAGACCGTGTTCGTCGTGGCGCGTGGGGAACTGGAGTAAGGTAAACAGGCGTGCAGCGGGTACGGAGGGTCCCGAAAAATCCACAGAAAACTGAAGGCAGGTGGTGCCTGCCCTGCAGCTGCAGCGGTACCTGCTCTCGGGGTGTGCTCTTGCCCCACGGCTCATGGAGGCAGAGGGTAAAGACTTGTATTTGCCACAGGGTTTAAACTACTCCATCCCACAATAATCTTTCCATTTTTACTGCTCTTGGGCTCGTTAAAAAGCTAGGAATTTGCGAAAGCTAAATGAAGAGCAGTTTGAAAGTCTCTGGAAAGCATTCTTGCCAACCTGCGCGAGCAGGCGGTGTTTGCAGCTGGGTTGGGTGAATCCAGAAGGTTCAGTGGTGGGGAACAGCCCTCCTTGCTCTGGGTGGGCGCCGTTCCGTGGCTGTGCAGACGGGGGGTCATCAGTCATAGGGAAAGACTTTGTTGCGGTTACAACTGGAAGCCGATTGCTTTCAGCGGGACGGTAGTGACAGATTCAGAGCTGCACGGACTTTTCTCTAGCTTGGACTAGGGAAAGGGGTGGAAAGAGGTTGAGTATCCACTCAGTCCAACACAAGGCAGAGCGTGAATCTGGGGTCACCTCCCTTGGCCAGAGCAATTCCGCCTGCCCCAGCCCCTGCCACCCTTCCCTGGCGTGATGCTCCTGTCGTTTCCAGTGCTCCAGAAGCTGTGGCGGGGGGATGAAGGTTCGGGACGTGCATTGCATCGACACCAGAGACCAGAGGCTCCTGCGGCCCTTCCACTGCCAGGCTGTCCTCTACAAACCGCCGGCACAGCTGCCCTGCCAGAGCGCACCGTGCTTGGACTGGTACACGTCCTCCTGGAGAGAGGTAGGGGCTGCCGGGGAGGGGGCTGCCTGTGGGGGGACAGCACTGGACCCCCGAGCATCGCAGTGGGGCTTCGCTCCTGCCGGGGCACACGCAGCAGGCATGCCTGCGTCGGGGTGTCTCACACCCGCAGGTCCCTTTCCTCTCTCTCCCTGGGAGCATGTTCGGCCAACGCTTGGCATTCGCTTGCCCAGAGCAAATGCTCAGAAGGTGGGCAATCACATGGCCGGGGGGGCTGAGCTGCCCGCAGCCATGTGCTTCACTGGAACCTCCCTATCACAGCTGGCAGGGAGGCGGCGGGCTTCGCCTGCCTCTTCACACACCTGCAGAATTTAAGCAGATGATTGCAGTGGGTCTGCTGGATCCTCCTGCCTCTGGGACCCTCCCAGCCAGTTTCAGGCACCAAGAAGGAAACCACCCACTAATAGCAGGGGTAAAAGCAAGCGCTCCACCTGGGAAGCAGGTTTTGCATGTGCAGGATGGGTTTGCAGCATATTTCCTTAAGACACCAATGCATGGATCTTGTCTGCCTTTCCCTTGTGCCACTGGCTTCCCCTCTCCGTGGCTTGTGTCCCGGCAGTGCTCGGAGTCGTGCGGCGGCGGGGAGCAGGAGCGGCTGGTGACGTGCCCAGAGCTGGGCCGCTGCGAGGAGACGTTACGGCCCAACACCACCCGGCCCTGCAACACCCACCCCTGCACCACCTGGGTGGTGGGCTCCTGGGGAGAGGTGAGCGGGAGCGCGCCGCTCCTCCCGACGGGGCTTGTGCACAACATGCAAGGAATGGGCGGAAAAACCCAACCCTCAAAACCAAACTGGGGGGTACTGTGATAAAAACCTCCCGGGATCTGGTGCTTCCGATGTAGCGCGGGGTTGGGGGGCGGCTGTGCGGGGCGTGGGGACGGGTCCCCCCCGGGCTGACGGGGCTGCCCCGCTCCCGCAGTGCACGGCTCCCTGCGGCGGGGGCATCCAGCGGCGCCAGGTCAAGTGCATCAACACCAAGACGGGGCTGGCCGAGGAGGACAGCAGCCTCTGCGACCACGAGCCCTGGCCCGAGAGCACCCAGAAGTGCAACCCGCAGGACTGCGAGAGCTCCGAGTCAGGTAAGCGACCGTCCTGCCTGTCCTGAAAGCTGAACCCGAGAGCCTGTGCGTGCCGTTTGGGTTAAATGCTGTGTTTTGTGGACATGGCAATAATTGTGGAGACTGGTGTGAAAATCACCCAGGCTCTCAGTTAAGGAATATTACCTGGGGAGCGAGCGGCTTCTCCATCATCAGTTATATAGAGGAGCGATGCATCGTCCTCCATCACCGTCCTCTGCTGTGGTTGAAGGCACTTTCCCACCATACAGCACCAGTGAGGGCTGATACAGCGACACCAGGTTAGAAACTCAGGTGTGCGCAGTTTTACACTCACTGTGCGTCGTGCGGCGACGTGAGGAGGCACGGCACGGTGTCACTTGGTGTGCTGTGTGCCAGGGAGGTTTCAGTGGCTCTGTGTTGGTGGGCACTGGGTGGGCGCTCTGTGCGCCGGCTGGGTGCTCTGCTTGGTCTCTTGGAAGCCGCGCCGTGAAACAAAGTAAAGGCTGTGTAAGAAGACAGCCCGTTTCTGGGTCTGGTAACTGGAGATGTTTTTTCTAGCCAAGTTTAGACGCATTCTTTATTTTTCTTCTCCCCACCTTTCACTTCTCAGTCCCCCCGGACAGTCTGGAGGAGGGCGCCAGCAATAACTGCCCGTGCTGAAAGACGAGCTACACTCGATTAATTTTCCCGGGGCAGGGGGTGCCCTGTGGTGTCCCTGCTGCCCAGCGGCGTGCCGCCGTCCTGCTCCCGGGAAGGGACCCCAGGGAGGGCCGTGCAGCTGGCGCCGGCGCAGCAGTGCCAGGGGTGGGACGGGCTGGTGCCGGGGGGAGCGGGGGGTCCAGGCGTGGGGAAGGGCGATGGGCGCGTGGTGCTGGCGGTGCTGCCGAACTGGGAGCTGGTGGCATCTGCAGCAAGGGGAGCGATGGGGGAGGGAGGAAAACCATTCAATCCGCCCAAAAGAATGTATCCGTAGGAAGATGGAGGGGGTGTTTTATACAAGAGTTGTGTAAGGCTAGCTTGGCTAATCGATAATTAAGTGGGAATGTTATAACCATCTAAATATCCGGAGCCTTCAGCTCTCAAGGGGCCGAGTGCGGTTTTTTACTGGCACGAATGTGAGCTGGGATGCGCTTGTCGGAGGCAGCAGCGTCGCCCAGCAAAGGGACCACCAGCACCTGACTGAGTGACCGCGCTGGGGGTGCCGTGGGGCACAGGGACCTGGGTCAGAACCAACATGTAACTCGGAAAAAGGGAGCCGGAAGGAAATATCAAGCGATTAAACTCTCTGACCACCAGAAAGCTGTTTAGTGATAAAGCCCTGGAACGCAAACCTTTTGAAACAAGCCAGGGCGCACCATGAGAAAGTCAGATAAAAGACCAGTTCTCCAGCATCTTTGGGTGTGGCCGAGCAAATGCTCCGGCGAGTCAGTCCCATTTTAAGCCGAGCCATGCAGACTGTCTGCCAGCTTCGTTCCCCTGCTCTGGCTGCAG
This sequence comes from Dromas ardeola, assembly GCA_013398915.1. NCBI lineage: Eukaryota > Metazoa > Chordata > Aves > Charadriiformes > Dromadidae > Dromas > Dromas ardeola. The sequence goes on from VYZM01007444.1 coordinate 40,599, forward strand.
CCGCGGGGCTCTGCCGGGCCGTTTGCACTCGCGTGGCTTCTCCTCTCATCGTCACTTGGAGAGATACGTCCCACAGCACCAGGCAGTTCCCTGTAAGCCAGAAACCTGTGGGCTGCAAGGGCTAATGGCACTTAAAAGGAAAAGCAGTATAGTGAGGGGATTAGATGTCATGGACATTGGCATGTTAGTCATTGATCGACCTTATCTTTTTAATGTGTCTGGGCAAAAAAAAAAAAAGCTTTTTTTCTGCTTGTCTGCCCGGAAAGAAATGTTAGACCCTCAGGAGGTTTATTGAGGAAGGAGAGGGCTGAGAGCCGGAGCAGGGTGGGAGGACAGCAGGCGGCTGGTGCCCAGGGCGCAGGAACCGGCCCCATGGGCTGCCCCACACCTCCATGCACGTCCCCCTCTGCAGCCTGGCACACCCGTTCTTATCCGTTCAGCTATTTGTATTTGTCCTGTACCCAGCCATATTCCTCCTAAAACCTCTTCTGGAGAGGGCAGAAGTGTTGGCTTTGATTAACTGGGATTTGGAGACTGTGACCGCTGGCCGTTGGGATGCTTTTAGCCATTAAATCCCTCCTTTTCGGCAGCTGCACGACCCTCCTGCATTTGTAAGTCTGTTGGGCAGTTCAACATTTAGGAAATAATTAGTCAGGCTTCTTCAAGAACTGATGTGCGGTTCCGGCTATTTTTGTCAAGGGAAAATTTCTGTGCTGGCCTTGGTGATGGGAGCCACGGAGCCGCACGGCATGGCCAAGGTTGTACCAGAATAACCACTTAGATGTGTAGGAAGCACACAAATAAATGTTAAAATCCTGGATTAAAAATGACATAAATGCTCTGGCTGTAGCCCAGAGCAGGAAACGCCTCTTGGAAATACAAACATTTCCTGCCAAACCATGAAGAGGAACAAAACTTTCACATGGCAGGAAATCACAGATGTGTAAATCCACAGGCAGAGGCTCCCAGAAAAGGCATGAACGTAAACTCCAGCCCTTTCCTGTGTTTTAAAGGATCGTTACTGCACCAGATTAATGCAGGCCGGAGTGATTCATGTGTTTATGTTAGAAGCACAAGGAGCCTCTGTCTCCTGTAACGTGAAGTGCTCGGATACCAGCAAAATCATGTATTTGCCCTTGTGAGCAATCCTGTTCTCGCTGGATGCAAAAATGCGAATAACCCCGGTAGAGTTTAAATGTTAAAACCATTATCAGATGAATTTTTAACAGAGATGGAACAGATCAAACATAAACAAACATCTCACCGGCAATCAGCTCTCTTCAATTAAAGGAGGTCGGAATTAATTAGAACCAAAATCCTGTTCTCTTGCCAGGTTATAAATTAATTGATGATTACACTGAGGTTCTTTTTAAATGTGCCTGTCATTTTCCAGCTGCATCCAGCTGTGAGCAGAGAAGATAAGGCTGGCCGTGTCCTTAGATGGCTCCTGGCGAGCATCGGAGCCCATCGGGTACCCAGATGCCTCCGTGCGATGCCCCAGCAAGGCTGGGGACGTTTATCTTACTGCATGCTAAGATGAGGAACTCAAACAAACGCAACTCCAGTGCAGGAAAATGTGGATGGGGGCTGAGAGCCACTGCTCTCGCCCATGCTAGCGGCAGCTGAGAACGCCCTGCAGGTCCTTGCTGGCGCCCAGGGGACGAGGAGGACATTGGTCTCCTCCTGACAGCACGGCCTGGGCAACGGGAGCAGGAACAGATTTCTGGACCTCGGGCAGAGCTGCCAGGGAGATAAGAGCAACCTCTGGCTCGGGAAAGCCTGTTGTCCTCTGATTTCCACCCGTGCCTAGCTCCGAGCCCGAGCGCTGACACCCACATCAGCCACTCCTGTTACCGGATCATTTCTTGTAACTCAGAAAGCTGGAAAAAAACCCTCACAGCATGTTTATTTCTGTGTTTAATGGCCACCTTGGAAAGGAGCGGAGCAGCAGGTCCCACATGAGAGCTCAGAGAGACCGGCACCGGTCTACCTGGCAGTTTTAAAACACAACAGCAGCGATTGCTTTATCCTGGAGGAGGATGCTAAGGGGTGAACTGAGCAAAGGTCGCCCCGCTGCTGCGAATGTCGTAGCTGTGCCTGCGCGATGGCTTTTGGCCAGACCTCATCAGTGATGGGTGGAACAACCCTGCTCAGGACTGAACGCTTGCAGCCCACAGGGTGCTTGTCGTGGTAAATGTCACAAAATTAGTAATTGGCCTCACGCCTGTTTCTCTGGATCTGATACTGGGTGAGTCTGCAAGTTCCCCAAATTCCCTCCAAGCAGGTGTCGAGCAGGTGAGGGGTCTGGTCCTTCGCTCCAGCCAAGGCACTTGAGCAAACACGACTCTTCCCCACAAGCGTCTCAGGCTTTAAATACCAGCAAGGGAAAGGAGTTAAGGTAAAGCGTTCAGCTGGCCCAAGAACAAATATGTATAAGCTGGCTGTGGATACAGTTTCTTTGGGAACGAGACAAAGGTTTCCAGCCAGCGGGAAGGGATGGAGTGGGATGGAGTTCAGCCTCGTGTCCCGGGGGCAGCCAGTATGGGGGAGCGTGTTTGGTGGGGCTGGGAGAGGGGGATGCCTCGGGGGGGACCGAGGGGCAAAGTCCCCCCCTGCTCCAGGGACGTGCTGGGACGAATCCCAGACACCCAGCGCCCTCCGTTTGCGGTGCTCCGGGCTCGTTACCCATGGCCTGGTTGTATTTCTAGTTGCCGCGAGATTAATTGGCAATTAAGTGTTATATTCCTCCTTGCTTTGAGTAGGGAAATGAAATTATTCATGGTTCTGCATGTAGCTGAATTTGTCCGCAAGGGATATGTAGTAGAAATAATTGCAGCAGATTCCAATTTTCTCTGTCATTTGAGCATGTAAGTCTGTATCCAAGCGGCAAGACAGGGAGGTGCCACTGAGCGAGTTATTAATTGCCCTTTGTTTACCGCTAATTAACAACAGCCGTTGATGAAAAATGGGTGCTTGGGAAAGGATTCCCCGCTTTTATTAAATGTAGGAGAAATGAATGTTACACATTTTAGCCTTACGGAGAAGCAGGCTCTCGGTGACGTGGGCTGGCAGAGGCTGTTCAGGCATCCCCATATCCACCCTTCCTACTGAGCGGGTCGATGCCGATGCCAGGTCCGAGCAGTAACGGTGCTGTGCGGGTCCCTGCAACGCGCCCAGACACCGACACAACCCGGCCCACCCACGCCGTGTCTGCACGGTGGGTCGGCACGGCACGGCTCCCGGGAAAACCTGGGCAATGGGAGGGAAAAACATAACAAACATCGGGCAGATGGAGCAGGAAAGGCAGGTTTCCTCACCCTGACGAGAACAGTAGGGTTTCCTTATTGCAGTGCTGCATGCTTTTTATGTAAATGACCTTGGTCTGACCAGCAGCGGTGGGAGATGATGCTCCTCCGGCAGTGGGAGATGCTTCTCCTCCCTCCTTCTTGGCAACTGCTGAGTAGATTTAAGTTTTAGAAAGTGTAAATCTCAATGGACCTGAGTGTCCAGTGCAAGCAATTAGGAGGGTACAAGAATCTGCTTCTCGTCTGCCCTGGGGGCAGGCACCCGAGGGATCCGGTGGCCACAGCCCGGGCTCCTCTGCCAGGAGCCTCTTGCCAACACCTCCGGTAACAGCCTGGCAGGGAGGAGGCAAAGCCTAATCCCAACATCACTTAACTCTCTTGAAAACTCTCCAGAATACATCAAAGGCATATTTTTCCATGCAGAAGACAGACCTTCAGCAGAGAGGATATTGGCCTTGAAGTGCTAAAAACGGGGAAAGCGAGGACAAAAATGAAGACAGTGCTTTACCCGTGGCCGGAGGAACGACTGCGCTCAGCCACGCGGGAACGCTGGCAGTCACGCTCCAGGGGTCCTGCCTGGATTCGGTTTCCCTTGGTCTTGGAATAGAGGAGGGCTCAGCGCTGCTGCCAAGCCCCGTTTCCCTGCCTCGTCTCTGTGATAAAAAAAAAGGCAGAAGCAGCAAAGGCTGCGGAGGTGTGACACGGCTTGTCTGCTCAAGCCCATCGCTCCTTGCAGGGCTGGCTGTGGGAAGCTCTGGACACAGTGTGTTTAAAGCGGTTTTGGATTTTGGAGAGGAAGCCAGGGGTCATGTTCAGCGACTCATTTCGGCAAAGCATTTTTCTCCCCCTCCCTGCGCTCGTGAGAAGGAAGGGGAAGACAACGCAGGGCGCAGGGAAAGTCCTGGCTCTGCCGCAGCTCTTTGGAAATTAGAATTTCTCTCTCTGGGATCCAGAGACTCTAAAAAAAGGATAATCCCTCTGAACCCCTTAGAGGGCACCAGCATTTTGCTCCCTCTGCTCTGTAATCCCTAGGCTGGATGCTCAGGGGGTGTCGGTGGGAGCTGAGCGAGACGTGCCAGGAGCAGCAGGGCTGACCCCTGAAAACTGGTGGGGTTTTTGTGCTTTTCTCCCAGTTCTCCAAGCTGTGGCCATGTCGGTCCCTGGCAGCGGGGCACATGGCACGCGTGCGGAGCAGCGACTGCGGCTCTGGTGCTGCCTGCCGTGAAACGTGCCGCCTTCGGCAGTGCTCAGTCCCGGGTGAGCGCACCGTGGGGCCCGGAGCAGGAGCCTGGGATAATACTTGCTAAATTCGGCCCCGGCTCTGAGAGCATCCCGAAGGCCAGAGGTCAGCCGCTTCATTCTCTGCTTTTGCTAGCTCAGCTCTAAGCTCAACCTTTCCTTGTTTTTACAAAACCTGTTCCAGGAAGTTTATTTTTCCAAGCATAAAAGTAAACGCTTAGGTCTGTATGGCAGAAGCTTAAATGAAATTTAAAGCGACTTCCACGCCAACTTAAAAAAACAACCAAAAAAAGTGTGGGTTTTCAGTTTCTAATGTGCTGACTTACCCTGGATTTTAAAAGCCCTGCTTTAAGCTGTTTCTTTAGACTGAAATTTGGCATAGTCCTGGACACTGGAGCGTATGTTCAAATGAAGTGTTAGGATTATATAAAAAAAAAATTGTTAATAGAAAAAAATAACAGTAAAAGCATTAAATGAAAATTGGGTCAATTCTGTAGGGACCCTCTCTGAAGAGCTGAAAAATTAAGTGCTTATTACAGTTTCCCTTGCCCAAGACCAAATTCCAGGGAGGAATCACGAGCTCAGCCAAGATTTTCAGACCTGAACTTGACCCCGCTCACATCCATGCTGAGAGGATACATCAGACCGAAGCGCAGCCCGATCTGGGAAAATGATGAGCGCTCAACAACTCCCATTGACTTCATGTTATTGAAATGCTTTGGAAAGCCGGAGTCCTGCGGCGGGGTCTCGCGGAAGGTCAGCAGTGTGGCTGCAGCGATGCCTCCGGCCAAGGGTGGTGGCTCCTCTCCGCCCTCCGCTGCGCCCATCCCGGCTGCCATTCCGCACTAGGCTCAAACCTTTGCAGATAACGTGGTGTACAAAGAGACATAACTCCTGGCAGGAGACCCACGCACTTATGTATGCCTGTGTACAGCTCTGCGTACTGCAGGTACGGGGATTTCCGTGCCAGTACTCAGGGTGCTGACCCGTTGGAAGGGGATCAGAGAAGAGCTAAACCATCACCTCTGCTCCTGGAAAGCGACCGTCCAGGGAGAGGCTCCAGCAGCGTGGCCTTTACGGCTCTTTCAAGGGAAGGCAGGAGGCAACTTGGTTGTGATCCATAAATAGCTTTCTAGGAAGACGGTTGTGATAAGCAGAGGCCTCGTGAACAGAGACAAGCCCAGCAAAGCACAGTCGCAGCGGGCTAAAAATACCAAGCGCTTGGTGGGGGTCTGCCCCAGCACGGCATCCTGCGGGAGCATCGCCCGAGACTGACCTTCCGAAGCACCGGTGACATTCCCATCCATCCATGCAGTATTTTTAACTGAGTTGTTCTAAACACCGTGGAGTTTTTACTGAGGTTATGCTTGCTCCATGCAATGCAGTGAATAACTAACGCCCCAAAGCACGCCAGCCCCTGTCCATGCCTGCTGGGAGCCGTTGCTGCCTTCCCCATCTCCTCCTCAGTGTCGCTTCCAAAACCAGCAACCCAAACCACCACGAGTTTATAAATCCTGTGGGAAGCATGGGTCAGGCAGGTGGGGGTTACCCAGTGGCCATGCCCCGGTGAGGAGTAAATGGTGGCCGAGTCCTGCTGGGGGGGAGCGATGGCTGGGGTCGGTGTGCTCAGCCGGAGCTGGCACCACTGCGGTTTAAGGCACAGCTCCACTGGTGCACCCCGGTATTGCCATCACCGACACCAGCCGTTGGGGGCAGGAGGGGGGGTTCTCCAGGCTGACATTTCCTCAGGCTTTTCTCTCTCATGAGACACCCCAGAGGTGTTTTGGGATCCCTGGTTGAGACATCCCTGTCCTGCAGCATGTGGAAGCGGGAATACATGTATTCATGTGCTCGAATGTCTCAATGTGAAAGGGCTCTGGGAGTTCAGGGGACACCGTGTGGAGCCGCAGGGATGCTCCCATGGAACACCATCCCTGAGACCCTGATGGAGCATCGCATGAGTAAACTGTTCCCTTTTCCCAACCGGCTCTGATGCTGTGGCGTGGCGTGGCTGCTCTCACGGCAGGTTTGGGACGGGCACCGCTCCCGTCCTGTCCCTCTCTGGGCTTCACACCAATTCCTCATCTGCTCTGCTCAACTAGCAGGAAAAACCCACGTTATCCCCCAGCACCCGGGGGGCTGGACCAAACCCCCAGCCTGGGAGTGCGATGTGGGGCTGGGATCTGGCGCTTGATCCCAATCCATCGGTAGCCACTGGAGCCGGCGGCGCCAGCAGCTTCTGTGTTAAACGCTTTCTTCAGGGCACAGAGACACTATTGCCGGCAGAAATAGCTGTTGCTCGAGAGGAAGTGAGGAAATACCTCTACTGAAATAGAAAATTAATTTTAGACCAGTATTGTGACCTCCTCACTGATGGGCTGGCGGGGGGTGAGAGCAGTGGTTGAAATCCCGAACGGGGGGAAAAGTCTCTGCCTGCATCTGCTGCGTCTCTGCAGTAACCGCTGCGGGTCAGCTCATCCCCGTGGGAATGGGGGCAGCAGCCTTTCCCTCAGCAAAGCCTTTTGTTCGCAGAGGGGAGATGGCAAGGGGCAATGGTCAGCGAGCTCCCCTGGCTCGGTCCTGGTGCTTCCCCGGCAGAAAAGTGCCCTGAGAAAGAGAAAAGCTGCTTTTCTTGCTCCGTTCCTGCGTCTGCTTGGTGTGGTCCGGGCAGAGGGTGCCCAGGGACAGTCAGTGTGGGGGACCAGGGGTACCAGCCCTGCGCGTCTGCCCCAGGGAGCATTGACTACCCTTTTTCAGAGAAGAGCTGTCATTTATTTTAATCACTTGCACAGGAGGCAAAATTAAACAGAGCTGATGTAATTTAAATGAGTCTCACACAGCTGGGTGAGATGCTGGAGGCTCAATGAGGCACACGCATGTTTTGACATAAAGTAGAAAAGGAGGAAATTAAAAATGTAAGCAGACCAACTATATATGCTTATAAACACTGCGTATTTGGTGATGGGTCTCTGCTGCTGTAACTGAGCCGAGCTGCAGCCTGGTTGAGTCTGGTCTGGCTGGCGGCGGAGCTGGGAGCTGCTGGGGCTGGTTTCTGCAGGCGCTGCTGACGCGCAGGGGAGGGCTGTCCCCTCCTGCCCACATCCCACGCCAGCCCGCGGGACGTGCCGCCCCGTGGTTTGCGTGGGGTGGCAGGTGCGAGGGCGTTTTGGGGTGGTGGGACGTACCGCCCTATGGCACCCCAAAGGCAAGGTCTCCATGGGGCAGTGCTCGCATCTCCCCGCACTGTGAACCCAAGCGCTGGACCGAATGCCCCGACGTGGCGCTCCCGGCCCCGGAGAGGGATTTGTGATTTCCAGACTGTTTGCAGAGAGGAAACAGTTTCTGCAAACAGTTTGCTCAGCTTGAGAGTGACTCAGCCATGGTGGCCAGACTGCGACCCGTGGCCACCATGACCACTGCTGCACTGGCCCAGCTGCTGCCCCCCCGGCGGGGCCGGGTGCTGGCACTGGAGCAGCGGTTCCCAAAACAAAGCCCATCCTCGCAGCAGCGTCAGTGTTGTTTTGAGGTTTGCGAGACACCTGCAGGAAGCAAACCAGATGATGCGGGTTCTCAAAATAATCTAAACACAATGCGAAGAAAAATGAGTTATGGCCTTTCTGCCGCCAGCTGCTGGCATTGCGGGAAGGTCTGGGGACGGGGAGGAGACGTCATTGCGGGGAGGTTTGTTGCTTCTCCCAAGCTTCCAGCACAGACCCTCTTCCACGGGGAGTGACCCCGGGCTCAGCTCTGCTCCCCCATATGGTTTCTCTGTCCTGGGAGAACTGCAGAACTGTAGACAAGAGCAGAGGTGTTACTTCTGCTGGCAATTAGAAATAACGAGGATGCTTGCTAGCCAGGTGAGGGCGGGCTCTGCATTTGCTGAGGTCTGTCTTTGTCTCTGCCAACTGCGTGCCAATTTTTGCATCAAATGCCCAATAACAGCGCCGGCAGTGCCGGCACTAACGCTGCCCTCTCGCCTCCCTCCAGGCTTCGTCTGCGAGCGCGACCGCTTGACCTTCGGCTTCTGCCAGACCCTGCGGGTCCTGGGAAGGTGCCACCTCCCGACGGTCCACCTCCAGTGCTGCCAAAGCTGCCGCCAGCACGGGCACCGCGCGGCGCCCGACCGGGACCGCGGGGACGAGCGGGCCTCCAGGAGGTGACAGGACCGTCCCCGAGGGCGAGAAGTGCCAGGACCCGCGGCAGCTCCTGGAGCAGCGTGGCGGCGGCGGCGGCAGCTGGGTCACAGCCAGGACTTGCGGCTCTGCCTCGTCCCGCAGCGGTGCCGGACGGTGCCCGCGAGCCACGCAGTGCTCGTTCAAAACACGGGGAAAGCTTGATTTCTTTTATTTGTGCTACACTATAACGGTGCTCAAACCATCGGTCTGTAAAATAAGGTCTGGCATGGGCTGGGGGTGCAGGTCCCGCTGGTCCTGTGGCAGATGCCGGGGCAGCCGGGACCCTGCGTCGGGGTCACGCTGCCACTAGGCGACCAGCGGGGAAACATTTTGGGGAAGGGAAACCAAAAGCAGCAGTAATTTGGGGGAGACCCCTCAGAAATGCTTATGGTGCTATCATTTGACATTTTCAGCCTCTTGATGGTGTTGGCAGGCCAGCACAAAACTCTTGACTTTTATTATTATTTTTATATATCTGAAGGGAGCATCTAGCATTCCACCAGTGCAGCCGACCGTTTGGGTTAGGTTTTTTTTTTTCCTTAAGGGACTTGAAGCTGATGACCCATTTCTGTAATTTTCATTAAAATGTTTACACGCTGAACCTAAATAGCCGTAATTTAAGGAATGAAGACAGGGCAGAGGAATGAAGTATCAGCTTCAGGTACCCCCCGAGTCCAGGGCTCGCAGTGTGCGCAAAGGCTCCGTACCCCCGTCTCCCCGCTGCTGGCTTTCTCTGCCGAAGCCATTGCCCGTATCACTCTGGAGCCGAGGGGACGCTCGGGGACACCAAGGCATGAGTGAAGTGACACACTGGAGTCCAACAGGGCATTCCCTTGCATGTATTTGTGAAGGAGAGGGACAGCTGCTCTGGCCCGGTGGCGGGCAGCGCATCCCCTTCGCTCCGTCCTTCCTCCTGAGCAGCAGAGCATTTACACGCCTGCATTTCTGTATGCAGTTACGGCATAGCGGTTTAATGGTTGGTTAAGGTGTTTTTCTATGTTCTTACAAGCTAAAAACCTTTTTTCGTGCTTATCTAGATTCACCTTTGTTAAGGTTAGCTGATTCTTTTAAGTAGAATATCCAATATTGTACGAAGAGTGGCACTTGGCTGGCACAGCCCTCACCGCCCGGCCTGGGGGTGCCGGGTGTTAATCCCTCCCTGGCTGAGGGAGGATTTGCTGTTAGCTTGGTCCCCAGAGGAGGGTCAGGAGCATTTCGGTAGGAATTCCTTTCCATATTACTCTTCAGGCTATGGAGGACGCCCAAAATCTGGGGGACCATGAAGGCAATCCTCCCGGCACTGAGCGGAGAAGATGCAGCGGGGTCGCACAGCCCAGGGTGGGTTCCCTCCGCACCCGTGCTGTCAGGAACAGCCTTCAGTCCCAGAACAGGGAAATTCCTGTCTGTAATCTGTATGTAAAACACAAGCCATGACTTCACCATTTGTGTTTTATTCCTTTCCAAGGTGGTGTAAATTTTTTCAGTTCCAAGAGTTCAGCCCTGTTTTCCTTCTCACCGGCACCATCTGTCCCATGCTTCCGTCACGCTCCCAGGTTCTGCTAAGGGGTAGCAGCTAGATGTGTTGGGGTTTAGTGGCTGTAGCTCACGAGTGTGTTAAATTAAACAGTTACTGAAGGAAATGGTAGGGTTTCATATTTTCTTTTCCCCTTGGGGAATTTTGAGGGATTTTTCACTGAAAATGCAGTTAAGTGGAGACGATTTAGGTACTGGCAGCAGTGGGGGTGTGATTGCTCTCAGAGCCGCAGCAGGAAGGGGCAATCAAATTGCATCTGAAAATCATTTAAGGCTGCCGTTTGCAACTGGGATTTGTGTGATTAGAACATGAGCTGGGTGGTTGGGTAAGTGCTGGCAGCCCGCTGCTGCCTCGCAGATCGAAAGGCGTCAGCCCCTGCGCTGTGGTGATGCCTACTCCCGTCTGGCGAATCAATTCATTTCAGTGCTAACCCGGCCCGGCGAGCCTCTCCTGCGGCACCGTCCATGTGCAGGGTCACATCCACGGCCGGGACAAGGGCACGGGATAATCCCTCCTACGGGAGACCCAGCCAAACCCATTGCACTGTCTGGGCAACAGTGCTGGGAATGCCGGAGAGGCGATTGCAGCCGAGGGGAAGACCGTAACGGCAGCTGCTGTTTCATAAATGCTTCAGCCTGGCCAAACATAACCCTTTGGGAATATGCTGATGAAACCGGCCCTAAATCAAAGGCACTGAGCTTCTGCGAGAGCTCTGTGCGCCGTGTGCCGCTTGGCAAACAAGTTTTCTTGTTAGCCTGGCAGTGTTTCATGCACCTGCGAGTAGAGCCGGTCCCCGAGCATCCCCAGCTGGCCCGGCCGCGGCTGCCGCGGCGCGGGAAGAGATCCACAGCCAGAGCACGGTGCCCACCAGCCCCTTCGTGTCCCTGCAGCCCCGGCCGGGCTGGGCCCCTGTGGCACAGGGAACCGCAGCAGCCAGGGAAAACCTTTCTGTTTCAACACCAAAACCTTTCTGTTTCAAGAAGGGCCAACCCCGACGTGTCCGATGCCTCGGCGTTTGCAGAGCAGAGGCGGGGGCCTCGGCCCCGCGATGACTCTCAGCTGTCACAGCACAGCGGTGGGGACGGGGTGTCCTTTGGGAAGGGCTGAGCAGAGCCGGTTCCCAAGCGCTCGGACTGGGAGCAGCAGGAATTAGTGTAAACCAAGAGCGTGGCCAGCCCCTGAGCCCAACGGCTCCCGAACTGCGGAGATTCCTGGTGGGCACTGAGGCTGGAGAAGTTTGCCTCGCAGTGTGGGAATCGCTACAGTGTGGGCATTCCACCTAATTTTTAGATACGTAACAAGCCAGGCCTCCTACAAGCACATAAAGAGCATTATAAGTAATAATCACACACACCTTTCTTAAATACCTGCAATATTTTCTTTCAATGAGACACCTACAGTGTGGAAAATGGACTGCAACGGTAAATGAAAGACTCTGGGGAACTGGGGCGGTTCTGACACTGCTCCTGCCATTGCTGGCACTGACATGTCTGACTACCAAGTGATGAGGGCACTGGAACACCTCTCTTAGGAAGAAAGGCTGAGGGATTTGGGTCTTTTCAGTCTGGAAAAAAGACAGCTGAGGGGGGATCTTATCAACGCTTATAAATACTGAAAGGGGGGATGTCAGGGGGATGGGGCCAGGCTCTTTTCAGTGGTGCCCAGCGACAGGACAGAGGTAACGGGCACAAACTGGAACATGGGAAGTTCCATCTGAACATGAGGAGGAACTTCTTTCCTGTGAGGGTGGCAGAGCCCTGGCCCAGGCTGCCCAGAGAGGTGGGGGAGTCTCCATCTCTGGAGACATCCCAAACCCGCCTGGAGGCGTTCCTGTGCCACCTGCTCTGGGTGACCCTGCTCTGGCAGGGGGTTGGACTGGGTGATCTCCAGAGGTCCCTTCCAACCCTACCATTCTGGGATTCTGTGATGGCAGGGTGGGCTTTAAGCCACGAGGCCGCAGAAGCACGTGCGGGCAGAGCTCGCTTCCCCCAGCAGCAGCACCAGACCCTTCCCGGGAGCAGAGGGGCTGGGTATGGACTCGCTCAGCTTTGGTAGTGTCCCTGTGTTCTACGTGCTCCTTGTAACCAAGAAACTAACCAGAAATGCCTTTTTTTTCTTCTTTTAAAGAGGCTTTTATAATTGTGTCAACACAAGATGTTACTTTAGAAATAACTGCTGCAGCAGTGTGCAAAGGAAAGCAGGAAAATAATTATGAATCAAAAGATGTTTGAAATAGAAAGATGCTTTTCCCTGGGGTATCTAAGGATGTTTTGTCAGGAAAGCAAGTTTTTCCTTTTTGCTAGGTTAATTAGGAGCATGAAAGAGAAAAGCAGGAATATGTCAGCCCCCCACCGCAGAGGTCCCCGAGCTCCACGGCCACTGTCCTTCAGCCAGGCCGTGGCAGAGCGGAAGGAATCCCACCACCGCCGCTGGGTCCCTCCGGTGACACACCGAGAACACGCGTGCGTTTGACCGGAGACCCTGGCGGAGCCTCCCAAAGAGCCCTGGCTGTGCCCAGCGCAGACGGGAGAAAAGCCCTCCGTCATGCTTTTCATTGCAGATACAGGATGCTGGTGACCAGGACGCGTTCACTTTGTCATTCTAAGGTACTTTTGGTTCATTACTCCAGAAAGACCCCATTGAAGACCAACGCTGCAGAACTCACATGCTTCATTGGGCGCACAGTAAGGGGGGGATTCCCACTCTTTGTGAGCCGTAGCAACGGGGGGGCCGAAGTCCCTCTGACCTTTGGCCGCTCGGTTTTACTTGGCTCGTTTGAAAAACATTTGGTTTCCCCACTAAGCCATCGGAGGCTACAGGGAATTTTGTTCCTTGCAGCGTGGTCGCCTCCCAGCACTGGCTGGACGTCTGCACTGGGTTAATGGGAGCTGCGGGCTGGTTTTTAAGGCAGGAGTGCACATTTATACAAATCTAGGCAAGCTTAATTACAACAGCAACTGATACCGGAGCTATGTCTCCTCTTTCAAATGAGTTGTTCTTAAATTTTTTTCTCATGGAAGACCCTTTTTTGGGTGCGTGGCATAGACTGTGCCTTCCTCTGCAGGTGTCTCAGGCTGACTGAGACCTGCTGGCCCCTGCCTCTGCACATACACGTATGCAGATCCATAGAAACACACATATACAGGTATATATGCAGCAAGACCCTGCTGCTAGGACAGGGAATCAGGAAAGCACCTGTGTGGTGTAAGGAGTTGGCTTGAGCAGTCGAAGGGTCCCTGGGCTCCACTCGCCGCAGCGCTGCAGGGGGGCACCAGGGGCCGCAGCCAAAAAAGAGCAGAAATCACCGGGACATTGAGGACGGAGGAAGAAACTAACTGCTTTGGGCAACACCGTGCCATACGATCCGCAGCACAGAGCTGCCCTTCGTCCCCTCCTTTCTAGCCCCAGGCTGCCTGGGAGTCATCGAGCTGATTTGTCAGTAAGAATTATTCCTCTTATTTGATAAAAGACAGACGTAGAATTTATTTTTATGTTTAAGAGCATTTTCAAGGCCAATAAGTGGCTCAACCAGCAGCAGCAGGCGGATAATTTACCGCTGTCCTGCACATCCTTCTTTGCCCTTTGCATGCGAACGCCTCTCATCTCTGCGTTTGCTCCTCTCAGTACTGCCAAGCTGGGAAAAGACTCTAAATCCACTTTCCCCGGGAGCCAAAACTTTGGTTCCACTGTGCTGGAGTTGGAAAAACACTATCCCTCCCCATTCAAATGGCTTCATCCCCAGGGACCTCGGAAGGGAGAGGCAGGAGGGACGGGAACGGATCCTGCTCCCCCCCCAGCAGCCATGGCTTTTTAGCCAGAAGTTGTGAAGTTCAGTCTTAAAATGGTTCCCATGGGATGCGCAAATGTCGGGTGCAGGTGCTGCAGGGGGTCATGAACTCAGGGGCCCTGGCAGTGCCCAAGGAAAGCTGAGAGCATCCCTCCGCAGGGCTCTCCAGCTGGCTCTTGGTCCCGGGCAGCCACTTCTCTGCTACTTTAAATCCCCAAACCCAGGTGTTTCAGCAGCTCGTGAAGGAGGGAAGAGCTGAGGCGAAGGGGAAGAGAAAATTCTGAATAATGGGAAAAGTCTAAAAAGATAAAACCCAACACAACCCAAATATAGAAAGTTAAAAACAGAAATTTAGGCAAAAAAAGATTCACAATGACTAGAAACCCTGTTTCCAAAAATTTCCTAGGAGGTTGCACTCAGCTTCTGGATTTCAGATTTATACTTTCCACCTGTTCCCAAAGCCATCCAATGCCCAGGCTGCCTCAGAAGCCAGGCTGAGTTGCTTTAGTAAATAAATACAGACACGGTCCATCCCAGCCTCCTTCGCCTGCGGCTTTCCCCGTGCTCCTGCGGCTCCTTGTGACCCCGGCCCCCCGTATGCCCAGCACCAAGCTCTGACAGACGCTCCTAAGTATTTTTTTCCTATATTTTCCACAGAGGAAACAGAACAAACAATATGTTTTTGAAAGAGGATTTCAGCTAAGTTTCCTGAAGTCTATTGTAATCGCCAGCTGGTAATTACCGAAGAGGGAAAGAATTGCTCACAGGTTTCACTTGCTGTTTTTCAGACTAACAGAAGATAAATCCACAGAAGGCGGAACTGGAACAAGGGAAAACCCTCACGTTGCACAGGCTTCATTCTCAAGAAACTGTTGATGAAGTTAATTTAAAAAATAGTTTGATTCTGGAGCCAATCGACCCTAAAGTGCCGGTTCCAGATGCTCCACTCAGATGCGGTTTGGTAGCCGGTGGCTGAGCCCAGGGATGCTCAGGGGCGATACGGGTGGCTCGGACCAAACCAGAAGACAATTTAAGTTTGGTGCAAATGTAGGGTGAACGAACCCCCTTAGCCAGGCCACTTGCTCCTTCAGAATAATATTTAAACGTGGTCAGTTGACTGTTTTCATCGCAGAAATACTGACCTCAATGAAAGACCTTTCCTCCCAGATTTTGCTGGATTCCAGCCTGCAGCTGCATCTCCCGTTCAAACCCTCCTGACATCCATGAAACTGAACTTCCAAAGGACTTTGCCTAGTTTTTTCATGACTAATTGTAAATATAAAACCTCCTCAAAATATTTTCTGTTTCTCTGTAGGCTTTCAGTTTGTGCTTTTATTCATAAACCTCCGATTGTGCTGCAGGTCAGCCATGCAAACCATTGAAATGAAGACACCGTCGAGGCTGGCCGGGCTCAGGGTCCCCACCTCTTCTCCCACCTCCACCCAGTGTCTTCTAAGTAGTCTTTTCTCACTCCCCCTTGTCAGGGGTAGGATTAAATCGTCCACCTCCACGCCGTGTCCATCAGGGGAGCTGGATCCAGCCCAGTTTCTGGAGGCAGACGGCAGGCATGATTTAAGAAAAAGTTTTGCAAGACATGAGAGCTCCCTTTTAGTGGGCAATGAAGAATGTGGGAAAGAACTGGGCTAGGATCCAGTGGGAAATTTGTGAAGAAGGCTTGTGACTATAAAAGGAGACCGAGGCCGGTGGTGTTAAACCAGGGGAAGGCGAAAGGAGGGTGCTCAGAGCCAACACCCTGCCCTGCAGCTGCAAAGTCTGCATCGTTACCTGCCCCCGTGTTTTGGGCTCTTTGGGCAAGGCTTGTCCCCATGTGGGACAGGGGAGATTTGGAAAGGTAAGTGCCAAGCAGAGCTATCAGATGTAAATGAAATAATAAGGCCTTCTAAAAGAAGCTGAGCCCAAGGTCTTGTCCGTCAGCACAGCTTGGTCGAAGGACGCAGCTCACAGATGTTCATTGGTGGAAACTCGTGTGGAGCTCAGCCAGCTCCACCGGGAGGCTTCCCCAAGCCAGAGAAGACCTGGAAAACCAAATGAGACGTGGACCTGCTGAAACTGAAGCTCTGGGGACACGCCGACAAGCCTGGTGGCTTCAGCCTGGGCGGTGGGGAGAGGCTGCAGGGACACAGCAGGCGCCCGACGGTGGCATCGGTGTTGCCTATGGTGGGAAGAGGCGTTGGGCACTCCCCAGCCCCACAGCCACCGCCGGGCTGGGATTGCCCAGGGGCTGGGCAGGGCTGTCCTGCAGGGTTTCTTTTTCCAGGGAAAAGGAAGGAATGGGAGTATTTTAAACAGCCACCTTGGCTGGGCGACCGGAAGATGGGCGACTGGGAGATGGGTGGCTGGGAGATGGGTGATCTGGAGATGGGCAACCAGCAGCAGCGTCCTGGCAATCAGCAGCAGGATGGTGCTCACAAACACTTTGAGACCCCTCCTGATTGTAGCATTGATGGAGAACCTGTGCAAGGAAGGTGTTCGGGCAGCAACCTGTAGCTCATATTTTGCTGTTGCTTCTATTTATTCATGGGGATCTCCTGAATGCCTCTGTCACAGGCTTTTTGCTTCAGATTAGAAATGAGACCATGTGCCTCCCCTGGTCACCTGCAGACATTTCCAGAGCTGGAGACAGGAAGGAACTGAGCGCTCGTTAATTGGGAAGCAGCAGGCATCTTATGGAGGAGGTTGTTTGTGTCTCTTATTAACAATAACACTTAAAACACTTCCGCATCTCAAGAAGCAGTTGGGTCACCCTGTCAGAGCACCTGCGTTTTGCAGCTCTCAAATCTTACCCAAGTGCTTCTGTCCCGACCAGATGACCTCAGCTGGAGCATTTTAATCCCCAAAGAGCCAGAGGGATCATCAGCCCTTCATCAGGAGCCAGTGAAGTCCAGACAGACCAGGAATAGTTCACAACATCCATCCATGCCTCTTCAGCTATAAGAGATGTTTTTATTTTCTCTTGTTCTTAAATTCTTAATACCGGTAGGCCTCGTGCTACACAGAAAGGTTTCACAAACATGGCCTCAAGGGTCAGAAAAGCAAAGGCAAGACAGCAAGAGAGGGATTTGAAGAATTTAGCTGTTTTATCTTTTTTTTTGGCTTTTATATGGTGGCCGATGGCTGTCAGCTGCTCCGGGTGCTGAGCTCAGGCAGGGGAATAGCCATCGTCTGACCGCTGCAGGGTGCCGAGCCCCGGTAGCACCAGCAAGTGCTCCAGCAGGCGACGGCCATCGCGGGGCTGCCTGTGGGCAGAGGGAGATCCCCAGTGGGAAGCAAAGCAGCGGACAACAGGGGGAGGAAGGCAAAAGGAGAGAAACAAACTCATTCCTCGGCCACACAGCTGGTACCGAGGCATGGCATGCTCTGCTCACCCAGAGCGATCACTTTTGTCAAGAAATTAGGAAAAGCTGTTTCACGCATGTGTCAAAGGATAAAGAGAGATAGGGAGGACCTGCATGGCCCAAGTCAGAGGTAATGCAGCCTCCGCTCACCTCCCTGGGATCCCCAGTTGCTGATCTGGATGTAAATATTTAGAAACATCTATATGCTAAAAATAGATCTCTCGCTATATGCAACTGCTCGGTTGTGACTAACAGTTACACCCCAACGTAAAGTTTTTTCAGGCGAGCCCCACGATGCGTTTTTGCAGCCCTGCTGCCATCAGGGCAGGGGCGAGACCTCCCGGGTGCGAGCAGCGAGAGGGGAGGCAAACGCTCCCTTCACCTCAGCTCACACCTCGCTTGCAAGGGCTTCCAGCCCGGTGATCTGGGATTGGGAACACGATTTCAGATCCGTTATGTCCTGCCTGGAAAAACAGAAGCTGCTGTAAATCCCTTTGCATGCAACGGGAGCCTAGCAGAGGGGCAAAAGGATGGGTTTTGGCTCTTTCTAGAAGAACTGGAGATGGGGAATGGCTGGCCCCTGTGCCTACGTGGTGGTTTGTGGCTCCCGTGGGGCAGGAGCCAGCCCTGGGCTGGGGACGTTCCCGTGCTGCTGGGCAGGTGAGCTGACGGGGATGAAGGGGCCGCGCGAGCGTCCGCCCCGGCTGAGGTCCCCGCGGCTCCACACCTGGTGCGGGGGCTGCTGCACTCCCTCCTTCCTTTCACACCCCTGCAGACATTCCCTGGATTCCCTCTGAGCCTCTGGCAGAGTTTAACCCCAAGTGCCCGCACTCCCACCGGGAAATGTGGCTCCTCTGCCATGGCACTGGTGGGGAGGGACAAAACCCTGCAGAAACCATGGCAGCTCAGACCAGACACTGCCACCCTCGGCTCCTCCGCTTCCCAGCTCGTCCACAGCTTCTCCAATATACACCCAGATGGCTCTCCAAGGACATGGGGCACCAGGCCGGTGCCCAAGCGCTGCCCGGGAGCGGGACAGCCTGGCTGGGGACTCAGGAGAGCATCAGACCAAGAGGAGCAGCGGGAGCCCAGGGCAGGGATGCTCCTCACGCAGCAGACAGTCACTGGTTGTTAATATCGCTCTGTGGCTTGCTGGTGCCCTCTGCAGTTGTTTCTCCTTATTGTAAATGAGAAATATTAATAATATGAAGGGACAATTTTATTAGTTGATGATAGCAAGTGAGGGCAGGTGACATGTGCCTGTCTTCCTGGGTTTGGAGAAACATCGTGTGGTCCTCAGGCACCTAAAATCCTGCCTGATAGGACCCTCCTTGACCTGTTCCTTAGGTCAAGCAAAGGAGTTTGCTTTCTGTATTTGTTTTTAAAAAATCCAATCTAGAACAGAAGCTGTATTTAGGGTTTGGCGGTTTTAAGTAGACATCTCAGAGGAAGAGCTGAAGCCCCCAAATCCTGCCGACCCTGCGGCAGTGCAGCCGAGGCTGCGCACAGGCAGCAGGCAGCCAGCAAGTCACCAGGCAGCCCGTCCCAGGCGAGGAGCTGCGTATCTCATGGTCACAGTATTTCACAAAACCTCATTGCTCCCAGCAGATATCTTCATTCTGAAAAGAAAACATCAGCCCCCCTCGCTGGAAAGCAAAAAACCACGAGTTCCAGGAATACAGTTGACAGATAATGCGAGCTCACGCTCGCAGGTTCATTTAACACATCCCTGTGGGGTATTTATCTGCCTGCAGTAACCTTCTCAAAATGGTAAAGCCACAAAGCAGGACGCGTGCCCCCCCGTGCCGATACGGTGATGCACGCTTGTTCCTCCCCTCACACTGCAGGAATGCAGACGCGCTGCCTGGGCAGTCACATACACCCTGCGCAGGGATGGTTTTTTCTCCTGGGGGAGACAGAAGTGGAAGGAGGTGCCTTAAATCTAGTTCTAAGTTAAAAACCAAGTTTGCTTTTCCTGAATTGCTTTTTTCTGACATTGATAAAGTCCTCCCAGGTCTGATAGGCACAGGGGCAATCCCCGCCTGCATCCTTTCCCATTCTCTCTGTACGGGGGTTTCTCATTTTGGGCCCCTGCAAATTCATGACTTAAGCAAACGTTTGCCGAAGCCTTGGTGAGAACAACTCACTGCTTCACCTTCTGCAGCACCAGAAGCTCTTGCTCACGTCCCTTCCTTCAGCCTGTCCCCGGTACCGCCGTGCCTGCGACAG
This sequence comes from Dromas ardeola, assembly GCA_013398915.1. NCBI lineage: Eukaryota > Metazoa > Chordata > Aves > Charadriiformes > Dromadidae > Dromas > Dromas ardeola. The sequence goes on from VYZM01007444.1 coordinate 60,224, forward strand.
GAGCATTCTCAGTGACACAAGTCTGTGCTGGCGAGTGGTGAAACCCCGTGGGCACACAGCAAAGCTGTTCCCAAAAATTACATTCTATCATTGAAATTATGTTTTGTCACAGCTACATTTGCTGGCCTGGTTAGACCTCAGCTATACGGGATTTCTAGAAAATTGCATCTTTTGATCATCTGTCAAGCAAAACATAACTTGGAAAAACCCATTTTAGTAATCTGAAATAGACCCAGGCCCCTCAAGAAGCGAACCAAGCTGCAGATGTCCCGCTTCGCGCTTTATCTGGGTGTCACTAACACCAACAAACTCCCTGGTGTAACGCTTCAGAAACCACTGGCGCTCGGAGCTGACGACTCCTCCAGGCCGGAGTCCTGTCCTCCCGCAGAAGTAAAGCTGGTTTTAAAAAAAAGGCTCACAACTCTGTCCATCACTGTGCCCAAGCAGAAGCTCGCGATCGTGACTGAAACACAAGCTGGTTCCCGCCTTTATGCGAAACTCTTGGAAACCAAATCCATCCCTCAGGGAAGCGCTAAGGCTTTGCTGGGCTTATCCGGAGGCAAAGAGCCTGTGGGGCCGGCAGCTTCGGGGATGTCCGAAGCAACTGAAACCAGCACTGCTGCTGGAGAAATAACGCTTTGAAGTCCCATATTGGCGTTTAAAACTATTTTAGCCATCTCTGGCCCCAGCAGCATGGGGGCTGGGGGCTACCGAGGGGTTCCAAGAGCCTTCAGAGAGACGGAGAACCGCAAAGTCACCTGCTGCCCTCGGCCTTTTGTGTGCAGATCTCACACCACTTACCTTACTGCGCTCCAGAAGCTGTTTATTTAGATTAAAGGTTATTTGAAACGGGTTGAGACTCTGAAAGCACGACTTGGAGCATTTTTGTATTGGATCCGGAAATGGAATAAGATAACCCTCTTGGGATTAAATTTCTAGAGAAATAAACCGAATCATTGCCATTTCCCTCCCCCAGAAAAGCCTCTTCCTTTTCCCTGGGTATTCCAGGTCTTTCCCATGGTGTTTTGAAAGATACACTTCCATTTAAATTGGAAGACAACAAAGCAAAGACAAACAGCAAATACCACCAACCCTGAGCTGTGGTTACCCTCACCCTCGCAGGAGCCCGCGTGCTCTCAGCCGTCCCCCGCACCGGCACCGGGGCAGGAGCTGGGACACAGCCCCGGGGCTGGCTGTGCCCGGCTCCCCTTCCAGGCAAAAAGATTTGATTTGAAGGAACAGAAAAGGGAAAATTAAAACCGGGAGGAACATGAGTACAGCTTTCTGAAAGCACCCAAACGCAGAGAGTGGGTCCAGAGGAGGCCATGAAAAGGATCTGAGGGCTGAACACCTCTGGAGAAAGGCTGAGAGTTGGGGTTGCCCAGCTGGAGAGGGGACGGCTCCGGGGAAACCTTCCATGCTTAAAGGGGGCTTTTAAGAAAGATGAAGAGAGATTTTTTTTACCAGAACCTCTTCAGGATGAGGGGTAACAGTTTTAAACTAAAAGAGAGGAGATTTAGGTTAGCTACAAGGAAGAAATTCTTGGCTGTGAGGGCGGTGAGCCCCTGGCCCAGGTTGCCCAGAGAAGCTGTGGCTGCCCCATCCCTGGAGGGGTTCAAGGCCATGGCAGGGGGCTGGATCTTCAAAGGTCCCTTCCAAACTAAACCATTCTGTGATCTTTTCTAAACGCTCCCCCTCGTGGGAGAACGCTTCCAAACCATTTCTAGCTCTGTCCGTTTCCTTCTCCCCAGAAAACATTAACAGTTAAAGAATCCTTTGCTTTTGTTTTTCTCCTTTTGAAAAGAAAAAAAAAATGACAGATTGCTTGTACTTAACAGAAGCAAAGTCAGTTTAGATTTCATTTTAAAATGGAAATAGAGACTCTTCTATATGAAGTATTATTCTCTCCTAAAGTGAGTCTGTGCAGACTTGCAGACATTGCCTTGAAGCCCTTTTGATCGACAGCAAGGCTGACAGAGCAGGAAACAAGAGCAGAAATTGCAAGGAACAGCACCAGCATCACATCCTGGTTTAGCAATTCAAAAATTTTCGGAAGAAGAGTTGTACTAGAAGTGCTGGGCTGATGACAAGTAACTACACAGAATAAATCCTTTATATTGAACTGAACTGCTAATTGCATTGACTGAAATGCAACTTGCAATGGTTACCATCTAAGCAGCTTATTAAAGAGTAATCAGTGGGGAATAAAAACATTGCTCTTGTTCCATACTTCTGTTTTAATGGCACAGCACAGCAAAACTGGGAACCGTACCACAGGAAAATATCTCCACCTGCTTTTCATAGAAAATAAGTTATTTTACAGAAGTAGTCACCAATTAATGATTCTTCCCAGCTGAAAAAAACCTCCCAACCAACCAACAGAAACCCAACCGAAAACCTTGCAAAATGCATCTTTCAGGATACTCCATGATAGACCGTTCCAGCAGGAGTCTAAATACAGAGATTTTAGGTTTTGCCCAAAGGAGGATTTTAAAATAAAAATTGGTCCATGGGTTCTTTATTTATTTTGGAAACGGTACCAAGTTTTTAGTTCCCCATGCAGACATCAAGGAGCTAATTCCCTTCACATTCTGCTGCACACCTGAGGTAGCAACACAGCAGTGTCTCACATTTAAGCTTACATCTAATTACACTTTAGAAGCATCCGTAGAAAGTGCTGCTTAAGGACATACATTCTTCCCTCAAGCTAAATTTAGGGTGACCTAGGAGGGCACAACGCCTTTTGAAATTTAAGTAAAATTTAATTGAAGCTGAGTAACTGAAGTTAAGAAAGTAATTTTCCACATATATGCTAGAACTGACAGTTCTGCAGATGCACAGTAACCTATGGAAAAAGGGGATTGTTCTCTCCCCCCCTTTTTTTTTTGTTTTTTAAAGATAACTTTGGCACTGAAAGCAGGGAGATGACGAGCTCTTGTTGGCACAGCTGTGACAAGTGTCAGCACACTGTTTTACAAAGGGAAAGATTTCCCCCACTGTTTATAACACGTAGGCTAGCTGCAGTCCGTTCAATCATCGCATGCCTTCAGGAAAGCTTTATGTGGCTTATTATTAAAATGGTTACAAATCCCTGAAATCTCAACAGATGTTTGCACCAAACTCCAAGGATTTCTCCCCGTTTAACCAAACACAAGCCCACTAGAGTAATCACTGTTTCACGGAGGAACGGCTCCCTTAGTCTCTCCTGAGCCACTGCAGGGGATAACTATGCATTGACCAGACAACACAAATGGTTCGCCAGGTGCCAGGGGACATGGGGGGCGGCAGCAGCCTCTCCCCGACACGTACGTTACCACTGGGGCCCTCCTGTGGGTGCGTGGCAGATGCCGAACGTCATTTCCACTGGGAGAAGGCCGGCTGCGACAGAAATATCTGCCTAGTTCTTCAGGGAAAGGTAAATCCATGGTCAAATCCCCAGCTGCAACGGAAACAAAGCCTAGGGAACCTCTCCAGTGAGCACACGCGTGGCAGCTGGCAACGTCGCAGACACCCTAGACAGGATTATCTGAGGGAGGGAGCGGCAACAGAGACAAGACAGTGGGAACCACAGGGATGAAGGGCTGTGGGAGCCTCTCACCTTCCACGCTGCAGGTGGCCCCTGAGAAAAAGCAGCATCAAACTGGCAAGATCTTGTCCATAGGAAACCTTCACCCCAGGATAATTATAAAGGAAAACCTGAAGAATCAGAAGCATGTACTTACAGAGAAAAAAAGCAAACATTTAGCAGGAATAGTGTCCCAGTAAGAATATACCTTGTTATAGTCCAGTCTCTTTGCTCCTAATTCTTTTTCTGAATTTATTTCAGCTTTAATGTGTTTATCAACAACAAAGTTGAATGAAATGTGTCCTTCTCTAACAGAAATCTAAACCTAAGCTTAAAGGAAAAAAAAAAAAAAGAAAATTTCTGAACTCAGGAAGCAGAATTTCATTATAAGAATCTGTTTTATTTTTACAGTGCAGTGACTGAAATAATATAGAAATTTAACTTGCAAAACTGAATTTATATCACAATGTCTATCAGAAGGCAATACATATGGGTTGTTTTGGTTTTAATCATAAAATATTTCTCTGGACACCAGAAATTACAAACTCTTAACACTATACACTTAATTTTAGAGACTAATTCATCATAATTTAAATCTATCTTATAAACAGTTTATTTTAAAAAACATGTGGAAGATAAAAAGAACTCAAGTATTAAACTCAAGGCCTTGATTATTATTATTTCTTTTCTTTTAAACAAAAATAGTTTAAGAAATGTATCAAATACTCTCTGGGTATTATTGCTACTAGTCAGGCTCTGTAACGCACTGCTCCACGATTTCCCGCAAGTTTGGATTCTCCATCGCAGCTGCTACTCTCTCTTTGTCATTGATTTGTTTGTTGACTGCAAAACATCACACGAAAGGTAAAGTCAGAAGCAGTTTCCAGTGGTACGTTACACCTACTGCATCACTAACGTGACAAACGCTCGCTATCATACTGCAGTGATGATGTTCCAAACCTAGCGAACGGCCAGCTCAAAGACTGAGAAAATGCTGCTGTAGAGTAACAGGACATTGTGTCAGCTTTTTTTCATCAGAAATCAAGCATTTTTGTTACTTTTCTAGTTTAGGAAAAGAATGTAAGGTGCTTTAATGACCCATCTCAAAATCAAATGTGAAATTTGTGACAAATTAGTAGTCCTAGTTCTCCAGGTTCAATTTCTACTCATTTAATCAAACGAACTGATTTTCCCCATACAAAGATATCTAACGCTTAAGAACAAAAAAGCTGGCGACAAAGGCTTTAACAGCTGTTTAAGACAGTGATTGGCTATAGCTTTGAAAGCCTCTAAGTTTTATTTTAAGCATTGACTGAGAAACTTATGTTTTTGTAATGATGATAAGATAGCGAGATCAACCAGTCAGGAAGTTCTTCATGTTAATTACCCAGCAGCACAGTAGCAACTTCGTTTGTTATAAACACAACTCAACACCTGCAAGAGCTGTGGGATTTGTTTGCTTAAAAAAACCCAACCCAACAAGAAGCAGCATATGTTCACAGCACCAATACAGCTTTTGAAACAGCCCCAACTACAAGTTTCATTTTAAAGCTTTAACAGTGTATTCATTTCCAAAAAGGACATCTCAAAAGAACACACACAGGCTAAAGCTGCACTCACTCGCTCATAAGCTCTACTTACTGTCTTCTTCAGTGGAATGTGTACCTTCAGATATGTAGATTTCCAGCTAGAAGAGAGATCAATAATGTTAGATGTGTACATTAAGAGTTAAATGTATACATTACCGGAAGAAAAAAATTGTACAATACACATACAATGCATGTAATCCATACTTTTTAAAATGCTCACAGACAATGAAAGGGGATCAATGACAAGAGCTGATCTTAGACGTCACTGCAACACAATCACAAGACAATCTCCTCCCCGATCCAGAGGCGCCCCAATAATTTTTCTTCAAAATTGTGGAGGCATTCACTCCTCAGTCATATCAGCTGCTCTGGTGAAAAAGTCATTGCAGTTAGGCTACTGGAAAAAGAGAGGAGAATTGGCACTACTTTCCTAACAAGTTCTCCGCAGGCCACAAATCAGGAACAATTTGTCTAAAAGCCACCAGAATTGCACGTGTCACTTTCACAAGCTGAGCACTCTTGAAAAGACATCCTTGGGAAGAGATTCCTAATCAGTTTTGCTCAATGATGAGAAATCCAAATATTCTATTTGAAAATGGTAGTGTAATGCAGTATCTATTTCCTGCATGGGAACAGATTAAAAGACTAGAATCAGGCCTAAATCACCTTGCTGGATTTAACAGGCCTGGGAGAAACAACAAAAAGCACTCACACACTAAACTGCAAGAAGATCTCATAAAACTGGTGTACCAAAGGAAAACCAAGTAAACATATCCTACGCCTTTCATCTTATCTCGATAAAGCTAAACCTATTCGTTACCATGGGTCCAGCATAACAAATCACTGTCTACCTAATTTTCTAGAAATGCAAGTCTCACTTTACACTATTTAATTGGAAAGATGAAGCTAACAACTATAAAAACAAAACAACAACAACAAAAAATCAACACCAGAAATCCTAAGCTAATGAATTTATAATTTAAATAATTTCAGGCAGGTTTCTAAAGGTCTATAAAAGACTGTGTTTGTCATTAAGGGTCCACTCTTAGTTCCTGCTAAGACCCAAACAGCTTTCTTTAAGGATATATTAACCCCCTGTTTCCTACTTAGTTTCTTACACTCCAGCAGCATGGCCAGGGCTGGCCCCTGTTAGGGACAGTATATTGACCAGGGTCAGGCCCGTATGCCGTCTATACAGCAGCTCCTAAGACACGGGTCATAAGGAGATTCCCTCAATGCAGTTCCAGTTTTGAATTCTGCAGTTCTTCTAAATGCTAATGAACCTGTTCTGAAGTTTTTACTTCCTAGATGATGCCTACGTAAAGTAGTGGAACTCCCCTTAATGGTTTCTAACTGCCAACAGAGTAGTTCTCTTACTTTCAGGGCCCACTCACAGAGGGTTGGCCCGCTGGAGAGAACTCTCAGATATTCCAAATGGTACAGCAGAGTCAGTAACTATTAATATTTTATATTTATGATGCTTAGATATATTGAAATATTGCAGAAGGCCAAATTCATTTTCCCCAAGGCAAGAGTATGACTTTGATTCTTTGTAACACTGGATTTGGAAACACCCTCTCTTCCACCAAGCAAGAACCAGAATGTCAGCTGGTGAGGAAATTCCCTGAAACACAGTGTATTTCAGAAGTGCAGCAATAAACGGTCTTTTGTAAAGGAAAGGAAGAACCAGTTATTCACAGATCACTTCAGGTGCTACACTATACTGCAACATTTACTCCCTCCACAGGCAAGTGACAAAAAGCTTTAAAAAGACCCCATCCTTAATCACAGCTTGCACGTTACTTGATCCTGCAGCATACACTCTTTTTAAAGAGACCTTGGCATATATTCATGCAGTTTAAAGCAAGTTCCAGAGCAGACACTTTACCTTATGTCTAAAAGGCAAACATCTCTGAAGTTTTATTCTTAAACAAAGGCCTGTTCAAACAAAAGAGATAAGAGATTTTCTTGTAAAATTCAAAGTTTGGGGTACATTTTCACAGAATCCATATTTAACAATCAAAAACCACCAGTATAATGGACAACCTTCTCCTTTTGTATTCTGAGCAGCACAAGCCCCAGAGGAGACTAAATAACTTGTGGTTTGACCCTTTGGATGTAGCTTCTCTGTAAGCTCATACCTGCCTTACAAGTTTAGGAGGTCTCTGGTCTCTAAACACCTCCTAGAAACACTAAATACAGCCTAATTCCTCCATTTCCAGCTTTCTTCTATATTTTTGATAGAGCTTCCCGGCTGTCATTGTGGCTACATCTGTACATTTGTTAAAAAAATCCAACATAAATTGCTTGAAGACCACAAGCCTGCAATGACTTGGGGGCAACCGAAGCTCCTAACTTCACTATTTCATGTCTAACGTACGGACTGAGCAGAGGAGTGCTGTGGTCCGTCTTTGGGAGCCAGACCCAAGTTTGGGGACTCCCCTACCACTCGTCCATTACAGCTTCCTCACAAGGCCTGGCTTTGCCATGAGCTACACACAGACAAAGCCATCCTGCAGCCGCAGTTTGTCCTCAGGCTGAGCCAGTGGCAACAGCAATAGAAAATACTCCCCAAAAGAACTACCAGCTTAGAGCACTCTGTACAGATAAGGAAGTTTGGGGAAAAACCCTGTTTACTGCCTACACTCTTACATACACTACCCAACTATTTAAACCAGTTACCATAACCCTTTCCTGTAACAGCACGGGGAACTGTGCTTCAGAGGTCACATAATACCAATAAGAACTGCACAATCAAACAGACATCAAAGACCTGTCTGACATTTAAGTTCTGAGAACACGATTAGCATGAAGTTTAAGATTTGACATGTACATCATCGATCCTCAGGTCTGAGCCTTAACCCACTGACATTCCCAACAGGGTCAAACTATAAATAAATTATTACTGTTTGGCATGCTAATGCTTTACTATCTATGCTTTACTTTCTACATAAAGCTGCAGAGGTTTATTTGGACATAAATACATGTACTTCTTCATTAAAAACCTATTTTCCCTTACATCTTTGAAATAAACCAAGAAATCTTAGCATTGGTATATAATGGCAAGAGTTGCTAACCTTGGTACACTTACACAAATCATTTCAGAGATCTCAGACGTGATTTTTCATATGTGATCTCACCACAAATAATAAGGAAGAAGAAAAGCAAAATAAGCCGGTGTAGATTCTCATTCAACTTAGTTGCTTTCAAACTCCTAACAGTCCGGAAATTTTTTTTTGTATTCTTGGATTGCACGTGGGGTTTTTTGTACATGTATGGGAATGGAGAACAGCCCATAAGGTAAGGGAAAGATACGGGAAACAATCATAAAGTTTTAACATTTTTTTAAGTTTAAGAGCTGACAAATTTTCAATTTAACATTACTGAAACAATTTGGAGAATATAAAGAAGGAATTTTGTACCACTTCCCAGCAGATTTTTGAGAGCTTCTCTTTGAAGAGTTTCCCTAACTTGATAAAAAGAGCTGGATGTTTTTCTTTGTTTGCATTGCTAGTAGGGTTCTCAAGATGAAATTCCTGGTCAAACTACTGGCAAAGCAATACTGAATTTTAACAAAGACTGATCTTATTCAGACAACCTAATTAACTTTACGTTCATGGTTACAGATTTAATGAAACAGAAATCTTACCAATGAGAGTAGCCAAAGAGCAATGAGGTACTGTTGGGGTAAACCTGATGATAACCAGATACTCATCTTCGCCTATCTCTTGCACTTCAACACAGCTTTCCGTTACCACTTCCAGTTCTTCTAAAGTATTAGGTTTCTCCGGGTCCCGGATAGTACGGATTATATCTAAAGTAGAAGACAAGTGACCATCAATAAAGTAGCTTTCCTGAATTTAATAAAAGGTACTTTTATTACAAACCATCTTCCCAGCATTATTTGTTTTCCCTCTCTTCAGAAAAGACAGAGCTGTAAAGATCAACTAAGTTTAATATACCCATACAGCAAATGAAAAGCAGCATTGCCTTTATAGAAGCAATGTGTTCTGGATTAGCTTAAGGAGGTTTCACCATACAATGAAACAGAATTACATTTATTGTTGCTTTTCCATAGAGCAAAGGTTTTAAAGTAATATTCAAAAGCGACAATATTTGATTATAGGACACTGAAAAATAACACACAAGAGAGTGTATGAATTCAGTAAATTTCCTAAAGGCCTGAAAAAAGAAGTCTCTGCATTTCCATGTGTTTGCTGAGCAACATAGCACAGAAGGCAACGAGATCTCCAGCCTATTCACATCTGTGCCATGTGCATGGCATAACTTGAAGAGACACCAATTTTGACAGTGAAATCCAAACTGAGGAAGTTCCCAGCTGTCACCTCGCGCTCGCTTCTGCCTTGTATGGAGTTGTTTCCCCCTTGGAATTACAGGTACGAGCATTTCTGGTATAAAAAAGTTAACTAAAGGGATACAGGTTAAAATCAGTTTAAAAAACAGGTGACAAAAAAGAAAGGGAAGATATCTTTAGCTAGCTGTAGTGATTTTCTTTCTAGTGTAGCCCTACCAACAGCTCTGCTATAATAGCTAACTGTATTGCAAAAGCCAATGTGACACTGGCCTCCAGGATGGCAAATTATTTCAGTCTATCTTCAGGTACAGACAGACCCTCCCAGCTCTTCACTTGGGAGCCGCAAAGCTGCTCTCAGTGCATTCCTGCCGTGAAGCTGCCAGGCTCAGCCTCTCAGCAGGGATCGCAGGCGCAACACAACATGGCACTAATATTGCTGTATTATTTCCAGGCAGGAAGGAAGCAGGCAGCCAGTGGGCAGGAATGGTAGTTTATGTCTGTCTGGACTCCATCCATGCAGGCGTATCCTAAAGTCTCTGACCTGGGAGGGAGGAAAAGACTTATATTTGTGCAGTCATACAAGCTTTCACTCGGGGTGCTCACCTCACCTTAGAACCTCTCATCCTCCTCCAAGGGCTACTCAAGTTGCTCTCAAAACCTAGGTAATCCTTTCAGTAGGGCTGGGAAACACTTGCTGTCCAAAGTAAGTTGTCATCACTCATACCATAAAAGAAAATTTGGGATGAATGAGAGAACTGAGCCCTGTTTCCTAATTTCCAGGGAAGCAGACAGTTGCTTGAATCATTCTGAAGCCCCCCAGCCTCTCTTTCTCTAACTACATCGTAAGGATGTGATGCTGCTGAATTACAAACCTAGAAGACATAGTAGATGCCACAAGGCTCTTTGTTCTGTGTTCCCACTCAATCACCTTAAGGACCATGATGGTAACAAGCAAACAAACTGTCTAGCTTTATTAGAATGTCTTCCAGCAAACAGATTAATAGTCTCATTTGTCAAACCGCTAAAAAGTATTTTCACCTTTTTTCCATTGTTCTGTCTCTAGTATCACTTTTTGCTTAAAGTCTTAGACAACTACAGAAGTCTAGCCAAACAAACCATCTCAATGAAAACAGAAAGACTACTTAAAGAAAAAGGTTCTGATCCTGCAACATCTAACTCCACTTGATTTTAAGCACAGGAATTCTCACTGACATGACTTTTGGTGTTTTATCCATAAGAATAGAATAGTTCAGCTGAAGGGACCTACAACGATCATCTAGTCCAACTGCAATTACTTCATATATACATACAACAGAAGTATCTTCACATACACATTTCCTTGTCATTTGTGATACATTTCTTCCTCTATTTTAGATTTTATCCTCTTTCTATGTGAAAAGGCCCACGTAAAGAAGAAATTAATTACTTCACCAAGCAGTGAGAGGAACGCTTAAGTTGATTTAATTCAGCAGTACTTCATTGATGCCTCTGGTCTTTTAAACCTAAATTTTACACAGACAGATGCTTTAATTCTGCAAAGATCATGCACAAGCATAACCCTATGGATGAACTGAAATCAAGAGGACCACTTAGTTATTACTTAGAACCATTGATGTTTGAAAGTACCTATATCTAAACATTACTCAAGTTTTAAATTGAGTTTGTTTGACATGGTTTCCTCTTTTACCTCAAACCAGGACATCTTTTTACATAAAACTGTGTACGGTGCTACTCAAAATCCTCACACTGCTCCAAATTACCTACAAAATAACAGTGCCTTGAAGCCTAACAAAGTTTTTGGAATCCTCTAATATCCTACATGCAGCATTTCTAGAGGTGAAATCTCTCCATATTTTACAAAAACCTCAGTCATTCAGTAACAGAAATCTCCATTCCGCTGGACTACCTGGCTGACCTTTCTGGAATGACTTGCCTTTCCAGGTGTGTCTGGCTCCTCTTCCGTCTAAGGTGATGAAACACTAAGGTAACTGCCCCCAGCACAGGGGCTGAGCGAGCCCAGCAGCAGCGCAGCCCCTTCCCACACACCTGGGAGCTGGGAAGCCACAGCATCACCCACCAGTCATGCGGTGCATTAAGACAGTTGTCTCGGCGCACTCCTCACTCAGGATCCTAACAGTGACCACGCCACACGCTCCGTCCCAAGGTCGCAGCATCCAGACACCGCCTGGGGCCGCCGGTGTGGCTGGGGAAAGCCAGGGGGCCCCCAAGGCCTCACCCTTCCCTGGACATTTTTCCAGCACCCCGAGGGTGACCCCTCCCCGCCCCACCTCCCTGGCAGCGATTCCAATTCTCAAATAAACCAAATATACCCAATATACCCCCTTCCTGCCCCGCACCAAGAGCAGCCACCTTCACTCCAGCCCCCCCGGGACCCCGCAGGAGCGCTCCCCACACGCTCAACCCCAGGACACGGCTCTCGGCCCCCCACAAGCGCTGGGAAGGGCCTGGCTTCTCCCACCTCGCACCCCGCCAAGGGCACGGCACCAACGACCCCTGGGGCCCTCAGAGACCCACGGCCGCTCACAGACCCCCGCCCCACGGCCCGTCAAGGACCCACGGCCCGTCAAGGACCCACGGCCC
>VYZM01007444.1:72612-103514 GCA_013398915.1 Dromas ardeola
GGATCAAGGCTGACGAAGCTACGCCCAGAGGCGGTGACAGGCCGTTGGGGCCCGGGGGACGTGTTTAGCCGATGCTGCCGCCCGTATTCGCAGGAGTTTCACCGCGCTGCCCGGTGTTGATGAGCCCCCGCGGGCTACCTCCGGTAGCCGGGCAGCGCTATCGGCATAAAGGCCGCCCGGAGGCCTACCTTCGTCTGGCGGAGACTACAACTCCCAGCTCGTCTTACCAGCCCGCCCGCCGGCGCCGGGCCGCGGTGTCTGCTGGGATTTGTAGTTGCGCCGCGGGACTGGTCAGCGCTGTCAGCTGACCGGAAGGAAGGGTTTGTCCCCCGTCCAAGATGGCGGCGGGTTGGGGTGCGGGTGGCGGCACTCCTTAAGGAGGATGGAGGGGGCGAAGCGGGAGCTGCGCGTACTGCTGGCGCCCCTCTGGGGGCAGGCACAGGGTTCCCTGCGGGACGCGGCCCAGGTCCGGCTGAGCAGGGGCCAGGACGCTTTGGGTAGCCTCCTGGTCCCTGGTGGGATCTACCTGGAGTCTCTTGTGCCGGGCGGAGGTGGCCGGGCCCGCGGCAGCGTCCTCCCGGGAGACTGGGCTGAGTAAGTGGCAGGGGGCGAGCAGGGGAAGGGGGGGCCGGGAGGGGCCCCCCCGGCGTCGCTGTGCTCTGGTGAGAGGCGCCGGGTGGGCCCCGGGGGCTGAGGGCCCTGAAAGCTGCAGGAGACGGGGACTTTAGAACTCAACTCTGCCTTGAAATGGGATGCTTTTCACTTAAAATCCCGTTGCTGGTGGGGACGTTGATTTATATCTATTTATTTGTTTAGTTGTGGGTGTATTCATTGCAGTAGATTAAAAAAAAAAACCAAAAGAAGAAAATTCATCTGTTTTTGTTGAGTTGCTGGCTTAAAATTTGATAGTGCCCTGACTGCTTGACTTCCTTGTCTGCTGGTTGGCAGCAAGCTCTTGTGACATCCGGCGATCACAAGGTGTTTTTAATCCAGTTCAGTAGCGTTTAATGCTGAGTCAAAATCAGTGTCACATTGCAGTTCTAAACATCCGCAGTGTCAAGCAATACCAGCACTGTAACGGTGCTCTGGTCTCGTGTTTCACTCTGCACCATCCTAAGTTGCGTTCTCACTGTTTCCTCTCTGCCTGCTCCCCTCCATGCGAGAGCAGGCATGGAGACAGATACCTGAAGAGTTTCTCAGCCCGAGCAATGGAGAGGCAAAACATACAGAAATGGGCAATATGCTCTGCGTCTCCCTAGCAGGCGGTGCTGGTGTTCCTCCTCCTAGAAGTCCTGAAGCAGAGCAGCACTCACATGGCATGTGTTGCAGATGATTAAAGGAAAGAAACACCCAAGGATAGAAAAACAGTGTGTTCTTGAGAGGAAGAGACGCAGGGATTCCTCAAGCGCTGTCTTGCATTGCAGTCTCTGCTAGGGATGAAATATGTTCTAGTATTGGGAGGGAGGGAGCGGTGGCAGCATCTTTACTGCAAAAGATGAAAATTATACTGTCCATCGTTAGCACGCTTCCAGAACTGTTCGATGTATGCCATGTGGAAAGAGACTAAGGTCAATAAACATACTGAATGTTGTATCTTCAGCTTCATGTGGGAGAATACAGAAGATGATCTACAAGCAGACAAGACAAAAATACTGGCTCTTAGTAAAAGTCATGAACTCTTTGTCTATGAATTCACTGTAGAAGATGGAAAATACAACCCAATTTCCCTGCACAGTTTTAAGGAAGATACACTTAAAAAGCTCCTTGAAGTTAAAAACATTAGTGAGTAAATTTCAATGTGTATTCCGTATTTGAAATTATTATAGGTCTAATTCTGCTCCAGCTGGTGAAACAAATGGAGGCAGTAGGACTGAACACTAGGGAAGCATCAGATGCTTTCACAGTGATTTAAAGTGATCAGCAGCAGTATTAATAAACGTGAAAAATAATAGAGACATTTCTGTACTCAAAGATGACATTGTTAGAGGGAATTAAACTCTTGTAGAGTAAGGTGTTTGGATGACACAATGTTAAAAAACTTCAATAAAACATGTTCATGCAACCCTGCTATCTCAAAATTTCCCTTTAATTGGAGCTGATGGGGAGAAAACAAAGATAGGGCTCCCCACTAATCCTGCCAGGACTAATTGTGTGTTTAAGTAGTATGATTAGCAAACACAGCATGCAGTTAGAATGCAGTCTTTGCAGGACCTAGACCTTTGATGTTTTACATGTTTGTAAACAGTCTCCCTTGCTAAAGTATTCTTATTTCCAAAGGTTGTAGTTTTCAGTGCTGACTGAAATATTATTTTGTGATGACTTTTTGTGTAATTCATAGTATTGTCCACCTGAAAGGCCTGCATTGGTTTAGGAAACTGTTCTAGAACTAGTGCTTCTGACAGAAAGTGAGATTTAAAACAAAACACACACCCACACCCCAATCCCAACTTTTATTAAGATGGTAGGCAACGCATTTAGGCTGTGATTTTCTTGAGATATTTTTACAAATCAAAAGATCCAGATTGCTATAATCCTAAAATTTCTTTAAATTTACAGGTCTGTCTTCAGTTTTCTCTTTGAGGATACTGTCTTTTGAAAACAGCAAATGCATACTTCTGCTCAATAAGTTTATTGTTGTGCGACTTACCTTTCCTGGAAAAGACTCGCCCTTGGAGACATGTGACTGCTTTACCCTTGATTTGTCTCCGCAAGTTCTGGAAAGAATAACAGACACACACTTCTGCAGGGGCGTCCTGTTTCTGCTAGATAGTTCTGGCTGGATTTGTATCCTTTGCAGTAGAGACTAGCTCGCAGTGTAAATAGTGTAAATAGGGAGAAAAAAGTTGTTTTTCTTTTCTGTCAGGGTTTTAAGCAGAAATGTCTTGAAAGAAATTCAAGTGTCTGTTTTGAAGACGCTTTCAATGAAAGGGGGTTGTGTAGCAAAGTGCTAGTTAATGTAGTAAAAATGCCATAGTCGTGTATCAAATGTAGTTTCTGAACATGCCACTGGAAATCTGTCTCACACTGGAGTAACGGTTTTCACCACTTTTGATATATGGACCTCTGTATGATAGGCTTACGTCTGCTGTCAACTAGCCTTTGTTAATTAGGTCCTTTAGAAATTATCTACAGATCTGCAGGGAATGACAGCTTGGAAACCAGATCGCTGTCTTCCGTGTTCTAAGGAACAGGAGCTCAAAGCTGGCAGGCTGTCCCACAAGGTGCTCAACTTTAACCTAGTCTTCGTCAATTTTTTCTGACACATATGTAAAAAAATGCAATAAGATCAGGTTACCTTTTCCTCCCAATTATATAGCTGTCAATATATATTTGCCCCAGTTCACTTCTAAGTACAAGGTAACTGTTTTGAGATGGCACGAGTTGTGTGTTTGTACAGCACCTAGCACGATGCACTGCTGATCCTAGCTGAGCTTAAAATGCTTTTGTAAAACAAACAGTTCTAAATGTTTTGTTGTGCAGAGATTGGCTTGGACCACAAAGTTAACAGAAATTCACCATCTTCCCCTTCTACGTATTTTCTTGTTTGTTGGACAATCTGAGGCCTGGTGTTTCTTTGACATTGTTTGAAGATGTATTTGACTCTTTTGATGGTGCAAATCTAGCAAAGGTCAACGTATCTCTCTGCCAGGCAAACGTGCAGGATGAGGACAGGAGCCCAGCCATCACATCGCCACTCACTGCCGTGAAAGTGTCGCATGACCTCAGTGTTGCTGTGATCGTCAGTTCTTCCAACTATGCCGTCTCTGTGGATCTCAACACGTACTTCAGGTATGTTTGCAGCAGAACTCCAAAATGAAAGTTTTGAGTACAATTAACGTTAAAAAGTGCCTAATCTCGGTCCTATACTAGTTGAGTTGCTGTCAGCTTTTTATTTTGAGTTCTGCCTCTGTGGTAGAGCAGAAATTTCATATTTGTTTAAAGATTGCCCATTATTATTTGCTCCAATTTATGTTCTGTCACTTTAACAAATAGAAAAACTTTGTATTGGACTTTCTGGTTTTTTCAGGAAGGTTAAAGTACGTGCTGTCAATTAGTGCCAGCAGTGGTTGGTAGCACCTTTTAGAAATACTGTAGAGTATGGAATTGTTAAACTATTCTGATACAGTTTAACTGATTTTGCTTGATAAATTAAGGCTATGTTGTAATTTAGAGGTGTTGTCCGCCTCAAAGGAAATAGCACCAGGTGTTGATGGCTTACCTGGATATGTTTTTCTGGATGTTACACATCTGAGAGAAAACTGCTTCTCTGGTAGCTCTCATTTTCTCAAATTTCATTCCTGGAGGAGTTAAACATGAAGGGGAAAAAAAAAATCTTAAAAAATCTATGAGGGAGGTGAAATTTAATATGTATTTCTTTACAGACAGTTCCCTGGGCATTTGCTCTGTAAGAGAGATTCTGAAAACCTTCCGGTGAAGCCTCCTGAAGGACTGGATGAGGACGACCTTGCTTGTTCTGACTACAGCATGGAGCTTTTGTCTTTGCCTTTCCGCACAGACAGGTACATAGTGAAATTGCTTTCTAAAACAGGCTGTTTGATTAATAAACTACTGATTTTTATATTTTTTTAAATTTTAGTTAATGGCAAGTAAAATCAGCTCATTCTGCTTTGAATCTTTTGAATGTTAGGATGATGTTAGGGCATGGGCTGAGACAATTTTACATATGTCATCAAACAGCTTCCAAAGAGTATTTATTGTTTAGTAATTTTAAAATGCAAAATGCTGGATGGAATCTATAAGCTTAAAATGCATATTATTTGGATGAGGAAACTTTAAAAGTTGATTCATCTGCATTGTTCCTGGCGTAATACCTGGTATTACAGGCAGCTTCATTCTTCACCCCAGGTCCTGGAAGGCACACCTGTCCTCACTGTGTGATGCAGTAAGGAGAAGACGACCAGGTTCTCCAGATTCGATGAATGACTTGAATTTACCTTGGTATCAGTTTTTTACCCATCTTGAAGATCACGATCCCGAAATCTATGAAAATTCTGAGAAGATGGTGGCTTTTCTTCCACGGGCTGTTACATGGGTCCCTTCCAAACCAGTACAAAGCGATGGTACAAACCTCAGTGATGCAAGACAGAAATGGAAACAAATCCCCGTAGAAGCACCACAAGACGTGGTGAAACTGGAGTGTAAATTGGTAACTGGAGTTAAAGCCCTGTTTGTAGTACTAACAAATGACAAAGGATTGACTCTTGCTCTCTGGGATTTTGAGTCGCAAGATGTGACGTATTACCAGTTTGGCAAAAATAGTGCTTATGTGGATTGCAGTGAAGGGGTGCCGTTATGTCTACTTCTGACAGGTGAGGGCGTTTATTTGTACAATCCTTCTGATGTAGGCTTCTGATAAAAGCATTCTTTTTTTTTTCAGTAGTGCTCTTCTTTCCTGGCTGCTGATGGCTAATTTCTAATGCATTCTTGCTGAGGTGAAATCCAAATGGAGCCACTGCAGCTTTGCATCATTATTTTGGAAAAGAGGCAATAGAAATGTTGCTGTGTCACAACTTGCTTATATATTTTTAATTATGGTTTAATTCTTTTATTTAGAGCATGGTCTCTCCTTAGTTCTATTTGGTTTAACTCAAGAAGAGTTTTTGAATCGACTGATGATCTATGGCAGCGCTGGAGTTGTAGATTCTGTTTGTCATCTGAACGGATGGGAACGATGTTCAATTCCAATACATGCGCTAGAGGTAAAGAAATCTGTTTCATGTCTTACAGGTAGCAAAAGTACTTCTTTAAAGTAATGAATGCAGTTCAGCAATGTTAATGGTGTTTTTAGACACAATTAAGAGTATGCCTCAGTAACCTAGGGGCAAAAAGTAGTGGTTTAGTTATTAAATAAACAATAAAAAACCCGACTAATCCAGATGAGTAACCCAAAAGAAGAAATAAAACAACTAAGTAAACTCACATTAAAAAAAAGGTAATTTTTAAACTAAGCAGTGCTGAAAACTCCCTCATAATTGGACCCAAAAGCATTTTTGCCTATTAAAGGAGCATGGCGGGAACTGAACAGGTCACCTTGTTATTTCAGGCCACAGGTCTTGCACGCTAAGTTTAAATTTCTTTTTTTTTTCTGCATGTATGTTTTGTCTCTGAGTATGAAGTAAAAATACTAGCAGCAAATGTACAATATATACTTTTAGAGTAAATGCATAATTAATTGTTCTACTGCACGTTTGTCTAGGCAGGTTTGGAAAATCGTCAGCTAGACACAGTAGACTTATTTTTAAAAAGCAAAGAAGGTCTTTTCAATCTGTCTGCGCCCTGCTCTGGACCTGAACAGTCTACTGATAGTGCATCCCAGTCTTACCTGAAAAGTAAGTAATATACTTTCAGCTACACAGAGGTTTAAATTTAATTGCCTTTCTATTTATGGCCGTGTGTTTGTAAAAGCAGATTGAATTGCCTGTGCTGGTGTATGTTCGGAGGATGCTATATTACAACTTCCCTACTTCTGGATAGTAAGAGAGAAATGGTGCATGTGTGAGGGTTTTTGTTGTGTTCTGATATTGGAATATGTATTATAAGCATTTTGATGTGAAGGCAAATCATGCTACATATATTGTTAGACACATTTTGGAAGATATTTGTAGCATACCTCTATGACTTTTAACTTAACTTTTAAATTTATGTGATCAGTCATATGGTAGCATGCAGATGTTTTAACTTTTTATGTAAATATTGCAGATTTGGAAGAGATGAGGCCAGCTCTAAACTTGCTTTGCTCAGCAATCAGAGAAAATGATATGGAGCCTCAGAGTAAACACTTTTCTGAGCAGCTGCTAAACCTCACGTTGACTTTCCTTAGCAGGCAACTTGAAGAAATTTTTGTGCACACAGAGGGTAAGATCGCTCATTTTTAATCATATGTAGTAATGTAATGTGTCATTGTTTAGGTAGGTAGGTAAAAGTAATTTTTTTAATGAAAAGCCTAAATTTGTCTAGAATGAACAAAAAAAAATGTGCTCAAGCTAAGTGAATGAAAGATGTTAAGGGGAAACATGAGAAATTCATCTGAATACGGTATCTGTGTTAGCCCAAACAGCTATGATCAGGGTCTCCGATCAGACAGGATACCGTCAACAGGATCACTGGGGGATGCGTAACAGTGGCAGAATGGGACTTCCAGGCTATTGCTGGATACCTGATGGTAGCGCAGTTAAATGGCTTGGGTTTAGCCCTCAGCTGCTCGTTCTTTTCTCAGTGCAGCCACTTGAAATATTCTGGTACAAATATTTATGTGGCTGTGGAATGGAGTAGACTAGTTTAAGAAACTGATACAGCTGAAAAAATAGCGTACCAGGTTATTTTTTATCTGGAGCACTTCCCAGTCTGATTTACCGTGTGGCAACACAGTCCAGTATAACCCGTGGGGTGACATGGAAGCAAGAACCAGCGTCTGATGGGGATTACAGATTGGATGTGGCAGTGTGTGACTGCTTACGCGGGCACTGTTGCTCTGCTACTCTTTGAACTACAGCCTAAAAGGTTCAAGAACAGAGTAACAGCTGGTATAACAGTGAAGTATTAAAATGACAGAATTCCAAAGGACAGTTTTGTTCTGCTATAGAAAGCTATGGGCACTGGGGTGACGTGTCCCAACACACAGTGTGCTGTCATGCTGCTTGGGTCGGAATTGCTGTCTGAGTGGTGCTTTTGAGTTTGTGGACCAACAGGTTATACATGTTAAAGCAGAACTGATTTCTTCCCATAGTAAAAGATGCAGACCATTATCTGTTAATCATTTTTTTTCCTCCATGATTTTTAGGAGTCTTTGTTTCTTACGACATGAACATTATGTTTAGAAGTCCCTGCATTTTAAATGGAACTTAATCTGACTAATAATTGGTGGGATTAATAAAAAATTTCACCTCTCATTTGCTTGTCCCTGAAGGGGAAAACACATCAATGGGGACAGGGGGACCTCTCTGGAGCACTGGTGGGATTGTGACTGTATCCTGAGAGCGTGCTGATAGTGATGGCCAGTATCACACCTCTGCAGGTCAAATTGCAGTACAGAGCTGATGTGTGCTTTCCTCTGAGGCGTGTTCCGTTTGTTAGTCAGGAGAACGCATTCGGCATTGCTAAGCATTAAAAGTGCTGTATTGTTCAGTTCTGTTTAACTGATACCTTGCATGCTCTTGACAGAACCTGATGAATTCCTGCAGAAGGGTGCAGATATTTTAACAGATTACATTATTAAACTTAGAAAATTTCTGAGAAAATATCCTCAACCACAAATAAGTACAGTACACACAGAAAGTGATCTTGATGAAGACGTACCTGCATTAGAAGAAAGCCACATGTGGGAAAAACTGACACCAGAGGTAAAAATGAGTAATCCATTTTTTACTGTTCTTATTAAATATATTTAAGGAAATTATTAATATGGAAATGTCCCTAAACTGTTGGGGAAACAATCGGCATAGGGATTGTAAAGATAGTAACACTGAAGATTGGTGAGATCAGTTTGTTCCATTTTTCCCCCTTTTAGGAAGTCATTGCTGAGGCCATCTTAAGCAACAAAATGCCAGAGGCCCAGACCTTCTTCCGAATGCATCAGCATCCTGCTCAAAGTCTTCAAGTATTTATTCAGACAGGTTTGAATCTGGTCTATGACCGTCTTCTGAAGGATAATACCAAAGAGGCCTCCGAACTTTTAAGAAATATGGTGAGAGGTGTTTGATAAACATGCTGATAGTTCTTAACACTTCTTTATGACTAAGGAAATAAATGAATGCTAAGAGTATGGGGAGCATTTAGGTATCTTGTGGATGTATTGAATCTACCACATACATATATTACAGTGCAAATTAACTTGTTTTAGAGAACTGCTTTGATCATTCATGCCTTCAGAATGGCGAGGGAGCCTATTTCTGAGTGCGTATTGGCTGATGTCATGATCAGCAAAGTGTAAAGGTGATTCTGGCAAGTCAGGTATTAAGCATTTTGTATCCAGACATGCTGGAGACATCACGCAGATCACTGGGTTATTGTGACATCTTTAGTAACTGCTGAAGCGAATATCACAAGCACATTGTAAAAGGTTGTGTGCTTTGGAAAGAAAGCAGGTGCATTTATTCTGTCGGTGTTCAGTTTGCATACAATGCATTTGTACAGTTTGCATACAATGAGTGTCTTCTTTTTTGTTAGGGCTTTGATGTGAAGGAGGAATTGCATAAGATATGTTTCTACACAGTCGATAAGCATGTACGAGATTTGTTGGTAAGTGTAGAAAAGGCTTTTTTTGTTCTAGCTGATGTTCTCAGGTCTGAAGTCTGATGCGTATTTATGCTGAGAGAAAGCATTGTATTGAACACACTTTCAGAATGGGAACAAACAGGTTTTGTCCCGGCATCCTTGCAGTGTAGTTGCTGAGGCATGTCATTGACATGCCTGTGTTCCTTTGTATTTGCAGTAAAAAATGGTTAAAATGTAATTTCTTTGTTCTGGCTCTGATCTAGTTCTCATCTGCTGCACACAGTATGAAGTCCTGGCTCTCTTGTAATTTAAATGTATTGACCTCAGTGCTTCCAGCACTTTTTCCGACAGTTAATTAACTCTTTACACTTACAGGATCGTTTACAACTTTAATATATTGTAAGTAGATAAAAATTGTAATTGGAGGTAATACTTTCATTTGAATTAAAGGTGAAAGTTTTACGAGAAGAAAATTATTTTTCTGAAAAAGAGAAGAAAATGATAGACTTTGTGCATCAGGTTGAAAGCTTTTACTCGGAATCCTTCCAAGAAAATAAAGAGATTCAATCTCTTCCCAGGTAACGTGGGTTATCAGTTTTAATTATTAATTAATAACATTAATTAATAGGATTTAAAATATGCTGGCTTCTATATTCCATATGATTTACTGCACTAACTAATACAGTCTTCTGTGATTTCATTAATTTCACACTTGTCTCCATTTGCAGAAATAAAGGTCAGTGTGGGAACCGATTGCTTTTCTCATTAATGTGACAATTGCTGTCATGGTCTTTCCAGACTAAGTCATGACGTATATCATCAGTGTAACAGAGGTCTTCTGTTCATGTCATCATCGCCATAAATGAAGTATTTTTAATAACAAATGATATTATTAGAATTATTAATCAAATGAAACATATTCAGATGGAATGTTTGCTCTATTTTTGATACATGATATCCATAATATAGCAAACTGAAGTAGCCTAGAAAAATAATTCTATGGTTAAATAATTGTAAAAATGTTATGATACTTATCATTTGCTATGTCAGTTTTGGAAAAATGAGGTAATTCTTTGCTGTCATATGCACTCTCAAGCTTTTAGCTGAAGTAAGTCCCTCTACCACTTCCCGAACTCTCTTCAAAATGGACTAGCAAAATTTGTTGACCCTTTCATCGTCTCCTATTTGTTAGGTTGTAGACTGTTTTTGAAAAGAATACTAGAAAATGTCCTAATGCCATATTTCATTGCAGTTTCAAGAACTGGAGAAAGGAACAAGACTTTTCCAGACATACAGCTGTTCTGGACTCATTGGTGAATTGTGATAGACATCGGGCTCACAACAGGAGAGTCAGGGTGATGTTTAACTGGGCTCAGTGGTGGGATGAGCTTATTCAGGAAATGATTCTTCTCCCCAGAAAACCACGCCAAGGCAAGTATTCTGGTATTAAGGACTTAAAAGAAATTATGAATTAAAAATCTGTCTTCGACATAGTATATTGCAATTGTGTAGGAGTGGCATGGAAATAACTAAAGTTGTGTGCTACCAGAGTAGGTCGCTTATTTTTTGTCAGTGAAAATGGGTAAACCATATGTTTTCAACCTATTGCGTTCTGGCAGGGATCTGTGTTTTTCCTGTAGAGAAAAATTTGGAACTTGCTGAAAGGGACTTGTCTAACGCACGGCCACTTGTTGTGGATGTCATACTCTGCTACGTTCTGTAAAGCTTATTACATTGTAGTGTTACATTTGGCTTTTCCAACATAGAGCTGTAACAAGCTGTCGCAGTATACTTCATCTCAGCATCATATTTGCAACTGTTCATTAAAAATATGTACATGTATAAAGAAATGTCAGTATTTCCCTACGTAGTGTTTGTTTGTGGCAGTTTCATCAGTTTGCCTTTCTGAAACACAGAACTCAAGACGTGTAATCCTGAGGTGCTTTGGATGCACTTGACAGCCCAGCACGATTGGCTGAATATTTGTTCATGGATTGAAGAATCGGAGCCCAACCAGCCTGTGTGTGGACAGGCTCACTGGCCCCCTCTTACTCCAGACATTATTGACCGGCACACGTTATGTAGTAGCTACATGAGAAATGATATATTGAACAAGCTGGCTAGGTATGTGCCCTTAATGCATTATACTAACTTTTCTATCTTACGGGAAGCCAAAATCAGATAGCTGTAGAAGTATCTGTTAATAAAATATTTGATACATAATTTTTATATTGTATTTAGTGCCCTTTTTTGAAACAGCACAAATCCATTAATAAATTTAATTTTAGTCTTGTACTTGCACTTTCCATTATCTGAAAACAGTAAGAAACATGAGAGCAACAGAAATCCTCTATCAGCTCTTCAATCTTTCATAGTGATTACATTCCTGATGCCCATTTTAATGCAAGGGAGAAAATTCTAAAAATAGAGCATTTCCCTCCTCTGCAGTGACCTGTAGTAACTACGATACTGTTTGAGCACTATCAAAGATATTTTGGCATGTTGTATTTGCCTCGGTAGTGAAGTAATCCCCTAGAAGGAAAGGTCTGCTTTATAATTTTGAACTGAATCAGTGCATATGCTTTTTTCTAACAGAAGTGGAATTTTTGTCTGTACTGAGTTGGAAGATTTTGAACTTCTGCTCCAAAGACTGTCTGACCTTGGGGGAGTACTGCAAAATCCTCAGCCTGTTCCAAAATACAGTGCTGCAAGTGGTTTGGACTTCCACGCTCGTTTTGTCCTTCACTGTTTAGAACACAATTTACAGTATCTGCTGTACACTTACTTAGACTATTACAGGTATGAACGCTTTTCATCCCTCAAATCTCATGCAGATTTAAATAATGAAACAATTTTAATAGAGTTTTCCTCGGTCCTTGATATTTGGTGACAGAGACTACTTGGGTTACAAGAGTGTCATTTAGTGAAAAACTGTGAGGCGGTGTGTCAGGTTTCATGCTGTATTTTGAAGCTTTATTCAGGTTGTCTTGTCATGGTTAATTTGTGTGTCAGTCATCAAAGGAAATTATTAGAGTTGTGATAGCATAATGTTATAAGCAATACAGTCTTAAATGAGACAAACCAACTTATTCTTCAGAAACTCTCACTTGAGCACAAGTATCAGTTCAATCTTGATACATTCACAAGTAAAGAAATTGCTAGTTTCCATCTAAATTAGGATTAGTTGGGATTTGAAGGAGAAAGAAATACTAGGTATTGGAACTGCATGAATACTTTCCACGTAATGAATACTTTGCAATTAAAATTTCTTACTGTAACTCCAGTCTAATAGTGTAATTATTAAGAAGGTAAAAGTGGACCAGAGAAAAGCCAACAAATCATTTTGTTTTGTTTGTATAATCAATTTTAGTTTGCATAAAATGTTTAGGCTATGCAGAGTGGTATTTGTGAATGAAGTCCCTTCTTTGGGAAGTGTTTGGGGTTGTCAGGTCTGGAAATGGTTACTTTGATTTACGGAAGCAAGCACAGAAAGAGAATCTCAAAGAAGGGAACTGTCAGAGATGCCGCATCAGCTGACGCTCTATGTATTGGAGAGAAGGGGGATGTGACTGGACTTTTTCATAAGAATGGATGAAATAAGTCACTGCAACACCAAGTCAGATGTTCCTAATAGTGCAGTGCTATATTGGTGCAGAGGATGGTTATAGAATCATAGAATCATAGGGTCGGAAGGGACCTCTGGAGATCACCCAGTCCAACCCCCGGCCAGAGCAGGGTCACCCAGAGCAGGTGGCACAGGAACGCGTCCAGGCGGGTTTGGGATGTCTCCAGAGACGGAGACTCCCCCACCTCTCTGGGCAGCCTGGGCCAGGGCTCTGCCACCCTCACAGGAAAGAAGTTCCTCCTCATGTTCAGATGGAACTTCCCATGTTCCAGTTTGTGCCCGTTACCTCTGTCCTGTCCCTGGGCACCACTGAAAAGAGCCTGGCCCCATCCTCCTGACACCCACCCTTTAGTTATTTATAAGTATTAATAAGGTCACCCCTCAACCGTCTCTTTTCCAGACTAAATAGACCCAATTCCCTCAGCCTTTCTTCATAGGAGAGGTGTTCCAGTCCCCTAATCATCTTGGTAGCCCTATGCTGCACCCTCTCCAGCAGTTCCCTGTCCTTCTTGAGCTGGGGAGCCCAGAACTGGACACAGTACTCCAGGTGTGGCCTCACCAAGTTATAAATACTGTATTTTCACTGTGCTGCTACTCCTCTTATTTCCAGTTTAACTCCTACAAATTGCCCTATTTTGGATAACAAGGAACTGCATGAAGCGCATCCCTGGTTTGAATTCCTTGTGCAGTGTCGAGGGGTTGCCAGTAACCCACGAGGTAGGAGTCCGGCCGCGCTCCAGCGGAGTCCGATGTTTGTGCTGCCGGCTGAGTGTTTGGCACAGCTGGGTTTAATTCACTGCTCTGCTGCAAACTTGTTTTTGACCATGGCAAATCATTTACATGTGCATCAGTTCCTTATCTCTAAAATGCGAATTATAGTTCTTAATTAAACTGTACATAAAGATTTGGAGGCTGTAGATACATGAGAATTATTTTGTGTATGATCATCATTGCCTCCAATTTTATTATATTCACAACAAGTTGAACAGAAGGAGAATTCATAAGAAAATGCATATACTATTAAAGTTTCCTCTAGTTCTTGTGGTGCATTTTGACTTTTCTGCCCCTTAGCTCACGTGTTTGCTTTTTTTTTGTTACTGTCATTGAAAATGAGTAGAATTTGTGCCCTTAACTCACTTCACTTTTTTTGAAAAACATTTAATCTTTTGTAGAGTTACATGTTAACAAATGATAAAAGTAAGCCCAAGTGAAGGTTTTTCAGAAGGTGCGATCAGTATAGGATAAAGAATTGAATCAATACAATGCTAAACTGTGGGACTCAATCCAAATCCATCTGTGTAGGTAAAACTGGTTTGAAACTGGGAAAGCTTGGTAAAATTTAGAACAGCTTATCTATATTTATAAGTAAATTGAGAAAAATCACTATTAACAACAAAAAGTAGAATTTCAGCTTTTTTCGTAGTCATAGAACTATGTAGTTTTAATACGTGATGTAACAATTTAATAGTTTTTGCATGAAATTAAATCTTACTTTTTTTTCTTTTCAGATCCAGAGATGATTTTTCAAGCTAGTCTAGCAAATGCTCAGATCTTGATTCCCAGTAACCAAGCCAGTGTGAGTAGTATGCTCCTGGAAGGACGTACGCTGTTAGCACTTGCTACTACAATGTACGCCCCTGGAGGTATTGATCAGGTACGGTGAGCAGCAAAGGATTGATAAGCTTTTGGAGAAGTTCTTGCATGGTGTTGAAAACTCAAAGGAGTACATTAATTAAAATAAATATATTAATGCCATCATACAATTTCTTTCCATATAAAAATCTGGTTTTGGTGTTGTGTGTTTCAGTGTTAGTTGACCAGATGAAGCGAGTAGAGCGGTTCGAGGTTACGTGGCTTAGAAACAGCAAGACACAGTGGCTGCGAGTTGGAGTATTTAACTCCTTCATAACAGTTACAGCTGAGAGAGTTTATAGGCACTTGTGTTTCTCAAATAGTTTTAGTTTGCAAAAATATTTTCAATAAACCTTTAAAATGGTGTTCCTGTATTTGTTAGATGATTATCCCCTTCTGTGGTCATTTGTAGTTTTGAAGTAAATGAAGCAACAGGTGACTGGACTGCTCTTCTGCTTGGAGCTGAATTGGGGTTATTCTGCTTCCATATTTGTATTTTTAAAGGCTGAAAATCTAGGCACATATCAAAAACCAGCTTACTGGTTACATTGTTAACCAGTTGCATTGTGCTATAGCAATCAAAAAGCACATTGTAAACATTTATACTTTTAAAAGAAAATGCTCGGTGAACCATGTGTTGGAACAGAATTGATTAATACAGATAAATTTTTGATACATAGCACAGTAATCTAAAATACCAGCTACTGTTGAAGGTATGTCTATTATAACTTAAAAGGATTTTTCAGGAAAAAAGTGATACTTCCTGTGTTGTCGCCATATGTCAAATTTCCATGAGGTAGTTTGTTTAATGTATTCAAAGATTGTTTTGTTATTATCTTAATGCAGTATCTTCTTCCTAATGAATTATTTTTGCTTCCTTGCAATGTAGGTTCTTCAGAATGAAGATACTGAAAAACCGCTAAAGAAAGTCGATCCACAGCTCTTAAAAATGGCATTGACTCCTTACCCCAAACTCAGAGCTGCCCTCTTTCCCCCGTGTACTTCTCATGGAATTTTGCCACCTGACATCTCTCTTTACCATCTTGTTCAGGTACACAGAATGCTGCTCGGTGGTTCTTTCTGGCAGAACGAAAGTAAACGAAGAGAAGCTTGTTTGCAGCTAAAGCCTGGAGGGTGGGGACCATATGTTGTTTCCTTGGGATCCTTAATTTGGAGCTGAAGTTTATAGCTTCATTCTGAACAGTGTTTTAAAATGGTATCTGTGAGTCTGGCTTCCCCCCGCTCCCCCAGACATGTAAAGTCATCTGCAGTGTTTAACTTCAGCAGTCCTGGAATGTCAGAGAAGTGACATTCTTGCTGTGTTCACTGGGCAGGTTGTTTAGAATTAAAAAAAATTAAATTTTTTTAATTGTTTAAGGGGAATTGAAATTTAGAATTAAAAGATATCATCTCATGGAATGTCATGACACATTTCTGGGCAAATGCCTTTTATGTCAGATCTGTGGTATGAGATAAACTGAAAGTTGGAAGAAATGGCTGCAAATTATTCGTTATTAGGGAAGTATTAACTTTACTAAAATCACAGTTTAGCAAAATACTTAATTATGTTCTTTCCCTATTTCCTTAGACCAAAATCTAAGCCTTTCTTTCCTTGCACTTGTTTGTGTTGTGGTCCTACGGAGTGGATCTGTTTGTACCTTTGAGGGAGCTACACAAGATACATCCCTGCTCGATAGCAGCACGGGCCAGGCCTGATTGTCTGCCACTCCAGCTCCCTCAAACTTTCTGTAGTTTGGTCTGATGTCAAAATCTTCAGATTTCTCAATATATTTTGTTTCTAATCTTTCAGTCATTAGTGCCCTTTGATCCCACTAAATTATTTGGCTGGCAGTCAACAAATACTCTTGCTGTATCAGGTATGTTACTTTCAAGTTTTATATGCTGTCTTAGGCTGAGCACCTAGGATAAAATACCTTCCGGTGGAATGATTTGGCAGATAAACTTACTCAAAAGGCCATTTCTTTTACCAAAAAACCCAGTGCAATTTACTAAAATTTTGTTTTGAAATTAAATCCTAGATAGGATGCCTTTTTCCATTAAGCTCTTCACAGACAGAATTTTTTCTAAATGTATTATGAGATAGAAAAGCAGTATTTTCTTTTAAAAGCAAGTTGAGGGCCTAAGAAGTGATCTAGAGTTCCGATTTTACAATGAGAATTGGAATTGCAGTAGGGTTTGGGTATGCTGAGATTTGAATTAGTACAAGAGGAGAGGTATTTGGTTGTCATCTCATGTTTTGTAGCCGAAAGCCGTTTCCTGTGTTTAATCCAACTGTTTATCAGCTCATAATAATGATGATATTCTTTCTAGATGCATCGAGTGACTTTCCTCATTTTTCATCCCCTGAACTGGTGAACAAATATGCTATAATGGAACGACTGGATTTTTTGTACTATTTGCACCATGGACGTCCATCATTTGCTTTTGGTACATTTTTGGTCCAGCAGTTAGTAAAGAGCAAATCGCCCAAACAGTTGTAAGTCTTCTCAAAAATGACAGTCAAATTGTTCTTTTGAAGTTATAATCTTTATAATTTAGCACATGGAGTAACATTAATCCTCCCCAACAGCAAACAAGTGGTGTGCGTTGCATCACTTGAAATTTTAGCTGTCCTAGGAGTCTGTTCAATAGTCTAGCATCGAGTAGGATAGAAATCAACTACCACCTAAAAGAAGGTGAGTTTTATTTTGAATTACCTAAATAAAGTCTACACAATGAAAGCAAGGAATGAAAAATGTTCCAGTCATATCAAATACAGGTAGGCTTTTCTTCCAGGGACCTGAGCCTCTAGATGACTTTTTAGACAAAAGATGCCCC
This sequence comes from Dromas ardeola, assembly GCA_013398915.1. Classification (NCBI taxonomy): domain Eukaryota; kingdom Metazoa; phylum Chordata; class Aves; order Charadriiformes; family Dromadidae; genus Dromas; species Dromas ardeola. The sequence continues at coordinate 89,942 of VYZM01007444.1, forward strand.
TTTTCTGTGGCATTTCCTAAGGATGAGACTTCCTTAGTTAAATTAATAAGACAAATAATGTACTGGAGATGGAAGGAATTAAATTTTCTGGCTGAAGCTTCAGAATCGTGTTCAAAAGGATACAGTTGAATTACACATCCTGCTTGAATATATTAAATTTACTATTAAGTATGTTCTAAACTAGTAGGAGTTACATCAGAACAAATCACTGTTTGTTTCTAGAATGTCTTGTTTGTTTATTAGTCACTGTGTGTTTCTTTTCATCATTTCTATACAAATCAGTTTCTCTTGCGTAAACAGCTAAGATTTGGGCAAAAAGGAAAACATTCCTTAATCTAGACTGAAGCACTGAATAGTTTAAAAGACAGTTAGGCGTGCATAGTTCTTTCAGTTACTGCTCTGGAAAAATTTCAGCTAACCCGTGCCCCAGCCCCTGTAGAACCCTTCAGGGGAGCTTTTCCACTTAGTGCAAGCTGTAAATCAGTTTCAGGTTCTTGATGCTGCAGAGCTTGGATTGTGAGCTCTGCCATGGGACTTTTCGCACTAAAAGTACTGACAGCTGTTTTTAATTATAATATCAAATGCATTGGCTTTAGTTTTTGTGAAAGTTTATTAAATTGCAAACTCTGTGCTTACCTAGGTTTTTTTATAAATATTAAACTTCTGTTTTGTAAACGTCTTCCATGTTAAAGTCTGTGAGTTTAGTAAACCTTGTCGGTACTTGTTTACATGGCGAATATTTATGTTTGAAAATTGGTTAAAAATCATATGTGCTAACTGGTGTTCTTTTTGTCTCAGGATTCAGCAAGCAGGAAAGGAAGCCTATATTTTAGCTCTTTCCTTCTTCAGCGCCCCTTCCGTAGGAGCAGCCTGTGTGTGTTTTCTGGAATTGCTCGGTCTCGACAGCCTCAAACTCAGAGTCGATATTAAAGTTGCAAACATAATTTTCAGTTACAGAACTAGAAACGAAGAATCTCAGCACAATCAAATCAAAGAATCTTTGGGTAAGGGTGTCTTTTGTTTGTTTTAAAATAGGGTATTATGTATTTATTGGGAAGAGAACCAGAGATGGATTGAAAGATGGCGCCTGACTTCTCAGGAATGCAGTAAAAGCATCCTGTCCTTTGAAGAGCTAAGGATTTTGCTCTTCTTTTTTTACTGCTTCTTACTAGTTTGAAGGTGCATTTTGAACCTGGCATACCAAATACGGCAGGAAGACTGTAATATGCAGCCAGAATTGCGGGAGTATCAGACAGACACTGTTGAACAGCTGCCTAAGGCTCAGTGTAACGTTTAGTAAATTTGTGAATTTTTAATTTAGTAAATTTGTACCAAAATTTAGTAAATTACAACAACCTAATGTTGTAATAATATAACTAGAGGATTAAACTAAGGGACGTTACCAAATCTCTTTTCTCTTTTGTACTTGAAAACTGTCTTACAGCTGCAGTGAAATCAGCTGTTTAAAACTGTAAGGAAATTAAATTTATCCTAGGAATATCTTTAGAAAGTTGGATTTCTGACTATAGATCCACAGGTGTCCGTTTGTCCCAACTAGGAAACTGATGGCGTTTATTTATATTTTCCTGATCATTCTAAAAACATACATGTTATTTAAAACTATAGGTAGTGCTTATTTAAAAAAAAAAGTTATGTGATTTGAAAGCTGAAATTCTTTTTTCAAAAATCATGTAACCACTTTGATGCCAGACTTGGCATAGTTATTGAAACATTTGCATTAATAAGATTTGTTCTTCTTGTTGATTCTGGTACTTTTGAAAATATTACCCTTACTCTAATCCCAAATAGCATCTCAGAAATAGTATTATGTTCTTTTAAACAGTTGAAAAGTTAACAAAATTGGCTGATGGTGAAAAGGCAGCAGCAGCAGCAGTTCTTACCTCCTTAGAAGAAGCCTTTTGGGATGCAGTTGAGCATCAAGGAATAAAGAAGTGAGTAAAATGTGGTTTAAAGGATTATGCTGGCAAATTGAGATTGAGCACTGAATTTATGAGAGAGATGTGTGTGTTTTATTGCAGTAAACTGAACAACAATATTAGAATTTAGAAGATAGTCTTGGTATTTCAAATGGTAGAGGTAATAGATGTCTGTTGGCAAGGATAAGGAAGTGCAGTCAGCACGTTAGACTCGCTGTTGCCTGAGCTCTTGCAGCACGCTTAGGAGTGAAGGTTGTTGACCTCTTTTCAAAGCCTGCCTTGTCAAGACAGGACAATGTGCCTGCCTTGGTGGGTGGGAATGTCCACAGGGTGTAGTGTGGCAGCTGCCACCGTGGAACGTGACCTCATCTGCTGTGAAGTCAATGGAAATGCTGGTGTTGCCATGTGCAGGCAATGGATCTTGGGCTACATGATGAGTTTATACATTGTTAACATCTGGTATAATTATCAGTTTATTACAGCTGAAGCTGTTTAAATTCCATGCAGGACGTCTAGTGACTCTAGAAGGCAGTGGTCTTTGGTAATGCAGTTCTGTAAACTGCATAATATCGGTCTGAGTACGTCTTACCTAAAGGAATGTGCCAAATCCAACGACTGGCTGCAGTTCATCATCCAAACCCAGCTGTACAGCTACCAGCCAGATGAGGTGAGATATCTGTGTATGATTTTAAATGAAGATAGAGTTTATCGGGAATGTTCTTTGTCCGTGATGTTCCGAAAAAAAAAAAAGGAATTAAAAAATAGATTCTTTCAACAAGTGAATAAAGAGAATATCACATTGTGGAGACAACATAAAATTGAAGCCCCATCAGTTTCCAAGAAGTTAGAAGTTGTCCCAGGATGCTCGGTACCCTGTGATGATGATAGCCCTTCTCTTGCAGCCAGATTGCTCAACTTTCCTACTTTTCTCTCCCTCTTGGTATGTGAAAAGCTAACACAAGACAAAGGAAATTGACTCCAGAGGGAGCTGACTGTTCAGCAAATATAATAATATGCTTCTAAAAGCATGAAAGCTTGCTATTAAAGGAGAAGGTTAGGAAGAAAATTCCCTGTTTGAAAAATCTTATGTGATGTTATTAATCAGTAGTGGAGAAGACGATTTTCAGAGAGGAGTGATTTGAGTGTCTCTTTGAAGTGAATTGGGCACAAAAGTATTTGCCAAGAAGGGACTTAATGTTCGTTTTAAATTTAGTTAAAATTATGACATACTCATATTGTTCACAGATTTATTTTTTTTTTTAAATCATTTAGTTACTGGGTTTTTTTACTGGAGAGTTACAATATGTTCAATGAAAATTTTAATGAAACCACTTGTCTTTCCTTTCAAAACTTACATCAGTTTTTGTGTAAAGATTCCTAAGCTTTTGAGAATCTAAATCTTCCTTTTTTTAAATGTAATTTAAAAATTAATAAAATATTACCAATACGTAAAAATTAAAAGCAATTTGGGAAAAGTAGTGTGAGGAAGCTAACTGGGAAATTCCAGGTAAGATGATACTTAGCAGGCCTAGGATTTCTTCGTTGTTGTCTTGAAAAGAAAAAGACGCAATCACACAACAGCAACTAACCAGGCACTTTTCATGGTGTGCTGTTAGCAGTATGAGAGAGACGCCAAAAATGAGTGTCTCTCAGAGCACTTTAGCTTTCGGTAAAAGGGCGAGCTTCAATATTTTATTAGAATAAGTCACACCTACAGAACACTTCTTCCTCTCTAAGTCTCAAAAAGTGTTCTAAAAAATCAAATTTGAAGAATGTTCTGTTTGTCTTTTCTGTGTATTTAATGCTTCAGTCCTCCTTCCCCCTCGTTCTCTTAGGATCTCTCTCTGTACAGATGCTTTTGGTTCTGTTTTCCTAGGTCATTTCTGTCCTTCAAGATTTCAGTCCCATTTTACAAGACCACTTGCTGTTGGCGTTGGAGAGGTTGCCACTTTTGTGTCCTGGCATGGGGAGTCCTGGAAGCAGTGCTGCCAGGGTGGTCAAGAGCAGATACACAGACAGTGTCTTTCAAATCCTTTTGCAATGTCAGGGGAACCCCGACCCTTCACATTACCTTTTGACTGAAGGATTGAGAGAGCACGCTCCCATTCTCAGTGTTTTAGCAGCATGTTTCCAAGTGAGTACTGATGAAGTTAGTTATCTTTTAGAGGAAGAAGTAATAAAAAAGTGATGGTTGCGCGCAATTATGTTAAATGGTAGATACGTAACTTGCATTCATCAAGTTTTTTTCACAGTTTTTGGAGCAATTGCGAATAGTATGACACATTTGGCCAAGTGATATATCATGAGGTGATGTTTATCTCTGGTTATTATAAAGCCATCCTTTTTGTCTTTTGACAGGATGCAAACGTTATTCATTGTCTCTGTGTTTGGATGATTACTACTGTGGACGATGCTACCAGAGCTGAAGCAACAAACCACATTCAAAGCTCAGCAGAAAATCACGAATGGGATCTCCATGACCTATCGGTTATCTGGAAAGTCTTTTTAAGAGAGCAAAAAAGTAAAATGCTTCTAAATGGCTTCCAGCTCTTTTTAAAGGTAAGATAATGCCTTTTTACTGTTATACTTGAGTGTTTCTCAAATCATCTTGGAGAGGAGATGGCCTATAGATTCCCTTTCTGTCTTGCTATTTGTGGCCCAGATAGCCTGGGTGTAATCCACTGAAAATCCCAATCAGGTAAGAAAATCTTTGAATGGAAGTTCTTCCAACTATTACAAATTTGCAGATCATATATCAACCTTGCATGCAGTTTTAATAAGTGAGAACTTTATTATTCTAGTACTGAGGAAGACAAATTTGATGTCTGTTGAGGTACTTTTAGGAAAGAATTATAACCTATTTTTGTGTCTTAAAGGATTCCCCTTTACTGTATATGCTGGAGCTATACGAACTATGTATGAACTGTAAAAAATACAACGAAGCTAAAATCAAACTGGACAAGTTTCAGGAAAGTCTCACAAAAGTAAGCAAATGTAATTTTCTCTAAAGGTCCTTGCCTAGGTCTTGCCTTATTAGAATGTGATAGGCATCTAATGTCATATATGAGAATAACGAAAAGGGTGTCCTTAGAATGATCTAGGAGCTGATTTCTGAAGCACTAGGTTTCAGCAGATTCTTTTTAATGCTGCCAGTTGATGGAAAAATGTTTTTGATAATTCAAAACCCGCAATGCATTTTTCTACATCATTTTGTTTTAAGTTGATATGGGCAGATTGAAATACGTCGTCACCCTCCTTGTGTGAGCAGTTTACTGTTTGAAGGTTGGCATTGACTCAAGTAGGACCACTGTTGGTAGATTGAATTATTTGTGGTGGGTAAGTGGGGGATATTCTCTATTCTATATTGACCAGGGTAAGTCAATACTGAGCTGATAAACTTACAGGGAATACCTATTTAAGAAAGACAATTTTTTTGAATATGTTTCAAAGTTTCTGAAGAAATTTGTGATAGTGCTTTAGTTTTGGTAGTTGTCAGAAATTGCGTAGGCTTTTCTTTGAAAATGACTCAGTGAACTGCATTACACACTTAGAGTAAAACACTGATTTAGCAGTTGGTTTTAAGAGGACCAAAGTGTTTTCATGCAGTGTTCTTTGTTTGTCGCATACAGATATTTTCACAAATTATTTCAGTTCTTTCCTTTCCATCACAATTTTCTAGTTCCCTGAATATCTTGGTAACTAACATTCCATGTCATTAGTGGTTTTCCTTCCTGCAATTGAAGCTAAGGCTAGATCAGTTTCCGTTCCTATGCGCCACTCACATAGTGGATATGCTTATAAAGTATACAGTGGTATAATAAGAGCTATTAATCTAGGAATTTGTTTTATCTGTCCATTTCTGGTCCTTCTTGCATCTCTTATATCTTCCGTGATTATCAGGAGTAAGGTCACCCTGTCATAAAATTTACTACTTTGATGGATGTTTGACTTCAGTCTCAGAGATGGGTCAGTGCCCCTTGGGAATGGCAGTTAATTGTTTCTGAAAGAAGGAGGTACACCTGGTAAACCTTCCATTTCCAGTGCGATTCCCACCAAAATGCAGAATATATTTGCAAAAAAAACCAAAACCAACCAACACTTAAAAATCTTTCTCTACACAGCTTAAAACTGGAGATGAACCAGCAGCTTCCGAACTACCCGTGCAGTGGTTGGAATCACAAGCATTGTTTCTTCTGGAGTTGATGATGCAGCAATGTAGAACAGAGTATGAATTAGGAAAGCTCTTACAGCTGTTTGCTGCAGCAGATAATCTTCTCCTCGATGGTAAATAGAGCTTCCTCTCTTAGATGATTTACTGCTTTAATCTAAAGACCACATACAATATTTTTGGAGTGACTGAAAATGTGAATGAAGACGTGTTCATACTGTTTTATTTTTGTATAAGAATTTATATAACCAGGGTTGGTCCTTATGGTGAATTGCAGTGGTGAAAATGTAGTTGTGTGGGTAAGTTGTTTGGGGGAATGATTACGTGCAAGTGTTGATGAGGAGCGCACAGATTATCTACAGAAGTATTTTAGTTATGGATTTAGAGCTTATTTTCAGTCCCATTAAAGTTTTAGAGTGTAAAATCTGTGCTCCTCTGGCAGGGTTGCATGCTGAAAGAAGTAGCAGAATTTCCTCAGGTTTAAAAACCAGCTGCCTTTAATTGTTTATACTCTTTTAAAACAGGCCCTTACGTGAAGAAACTCTGTGCACTTAGTGAGAGCCTGAAGGATTCCTCCATATCAATTAATCGCTCCGTCCTAACCAGTTACAGTATGGAGACGTTGCAGAGTGAGTGCAGATCAATTCTGGAGCAGCTACAAGAGAAAGGAATGTTCTCGCTGGCTCGGGAGGTAGCGGCACTAGCTGAGTTGCCCGTGGACAACGTTGTTATCCAAGAGGTATAGTTAAATAATGATACTCACCTCTTAAAACTCCTCTTACTGGCAGTATTGAGAATGTTACTTCTCAGTCTTCCTGAAACACTGATTTTTCTTCAAATCACTTTTTATTTTAATGCAAGTACACCAAACAAGTAGACTATAATTGCTGAGCTGAAAAGGACAGTGTAGCTTTCCTTATTCTCTCACTATTTTTACTTGCTGTACAATCAGTTTTATTTGGTGAGAAAAATAGATGGGACGCTTAATCTAAATTCAGTTTTTTACTATTCTGGCCGTTCAGTGTGATTTTTCTTTTTTGGAAAGAAAGTTGTTTAAGACCTCTGTGAATTTTGCAGGTTCTAAGAGATCTACGTCATTTAAGAGACATCGGACAGTGGCATCAAAACCAGACAAGAATTGAATTCTGGAAAAAATGTAACGACAACTTCACGAAAAATTCAATCTCCAGCAAAGCTGCATCTGATTTTTTTTTCAATCAGGCAAACGCAGTATTTGAATCTTTAGCTCAGGAGAAGATAAACAGCATTATGGAGAGACACTTGTTGCTTACCCTAGCTGGCCATTGGCTGGCCAAGAATGACTCCTCGTCACTCCACAAATTAGAAGAAATAGAGAAGCAGATCTGGATTTGTCGCATCACACAACAAACGCTATCCACAGATGAGGGGTCAGACAAGTCGAGATTTTCCTCCCACATTGTAGGGAACAGGGATTTTACCTTTGGTAACTTAGCTAAGGAGTTTTCTTTTTCAAAGCTACCTGCTCTGAACACACCAAAGTACTTAAAACTAGAGGGTCTTGCATTCAGAGAGCCTCAACAGACCTTGACTAACGAGGAGGAGGAATCACTCAAGTTTCTGGTCGGGTGCCTTCTTGATGAAGGAAGCGTGCATGAAGCCAGCCGTGTTTGTCAGTATTTCCAGTTCTGCAACAGAGATGTTTCACTGGTATTACATTGCAGAGCTCTGGCTTCAGGGGAGACTGATCCAGACAAATTACACACAGATATTCAGACTCTTCTTGTAGGAAGAGAGAAGCCATCTGAAAGCGGTGCGTCTCATCAAGGCAGAGTCCCAAGCGGTAAGTGACACCAACCAATTAGTACCATTGCTGGGCTTCTCCTGGATTCTTCTCTTTTGTTACAGTCTTAATTTCCCCCAGTATTTCTGGAGGAAATAAGGTCGTCATGACAGTGGGTTATCTCCTTGGTTCATAAATCCTCTAGGGAAAGGAATTTGAAGTAATATACGTTGCATATGTGCTTCAGGTGGGGTGTTTTAGTATACAGCTTCTATATTCTCTTAACTGTTCGTTTTTTATAGTTCACAATTCTGTTGCAGTAACGTAGCACTGAATTTCATCTATGTTCCTGCTCTTGAAGTACGCACTCTAGTAAATCTTGAGTGAATTTATAGAGCTGAAACATGGAAATGCTTTAATGAATATGTTTCTCTGAATTCTTCGTGCATTATAAAGGGTTTAGTGTTTCTTATTGATAGCAAGGCTAAGACTGGTAATGTTTATATATAAAGTACTCTGTGCATACCTATGAAGCCTGAATGAGAACGCTGTCAGCTGGAGCATTACTTTCCAATGCTAATATTTATAAAGCTTAATAGGAATAGAAAAGAGTAAATGAAGCCTAAGCCACCAGAAAGACTGAAAGAAACCTTTATGTTCTCTTATGCTTAGGAATTTTACATCTGAGGTATTATTGGGGATATTTTGGCTCATTTGCATTCTGTCATATCGTTTGTATCCTAAAACTTAAAAAAAATCCCAAACAAAAAACAGACAGGTATCAAGAGTTCTGTTTTCAAAGACTGAGAAAGTATTACATATTCGCTACAGATTTCGGGAGTCTTGCTCCAAGTATAAGACTTCTTGGTGTTTTTTGTCTTTATGAGAAAGGAATTTATAGTCTTTTTCTTTCCAGCATCAAGCTTAGAAGACTGGACACACATTGTAGCTCCATCTCCAGATGATCAGGTTGTTATGAGTCTGAAGACTCTCATAGATGAGTGTGTCCACGGGAGGAACTACTGCAGACAGGTTCTCTGTTTATATGAACTTTCTAAGGTATGTGTCTAGTAACATTATTGAAGAAACAAGTGGTTTGTATCAAGCTGTGCTGTAGAAGTTTGTGGAGAAAAGGATAAGAGTGGTGAAAGTCCTCATCAGGTGCCTGAAACAAGCTTCAGAGGGTGAAATTACCAAGCCTTTGTGTGGAAAAATGGCCAGATGCTTCCTAGGCATGAAGTGTTGAGATGAACTCAACTCCCAGGCTCCCTGGGCCCCTACCTCTGACTCCACTAAGCCAGATTTCAGCCTGTGTCTCTTTGATGTGCTTTTTTGGTAATCTTTCAAGCATATGTTGTTCATCCAGCACTTTGCTTTAGGCCTTTGTTGTGGGATGCCTTCATAATCAACACCGACGCAGAAGCAGACAGAGAGATAGCAGCTGCCTCAGAAGTTTTCTCACAGAAGTGCTCTGCAGGCTCGCACAGAGGCAGCTCTTTACCCCGGGGCTGCTCAGAGGGGTGGCCAATAAGTTCCAAGTGGTTTGACCCAGACGGTGCCAGGAGACGTAGGCGACTGTTTGCCGCCTCTCTGCTCCCTGACCTTCCTGACAGCCCACCTCTGCTTCTTCTCCAGAGGGTGCGGCTGAACACTCCTTCCAGGGTACAGAACCCCTTTCCATGGTATTTGGTCCTTATTTTTGGAATGTAGCATTTGTTTTTTTCTGAATGAAAACAGCAGCATCAGCTTTATCACAGAGGTTCTTAAATTTTCCTACAGAATTTTTCATGCTTTGAATATTCGGAGTGAGTGCTTTAGGTTTGAGCTACTAAGAAGCAGTCGTATGACTGGCTTGTTCCCTTTCATACCATCCGTATACTACTTGCCTGAAGCTGCATGTCCATACTTTTGATCATTGTGTTTATGGGGGAGATTTTTCAATTAATTTGTAAATTTATAAATTTGGAATATGTTACAGCAGAGTATTTACAGAGCCTCACCAACTCCTCTTCCAACTGTAGCATATGTAACAACTAGTAGATATGTTTCACTGAGAGTTTGTGGTATATAGAGAAGAGGAAAAGGAAACTCATAAGTAAAACTTACGCAGTAAAACACAGTTCTTTGGTTTGGGAGGTCTTTCTTCTAGGTATTTTGAGTGTTAAGGTTTATATTTTGGTCAGGAAAGCACCTCTGTGCATGGCAACGGCTCTGTGAGTATTCAACTTCAAATACAAAGTACTTAAATGCCAGCCTGATCGGGAGGACATTAATACTGAAGGTAAACAGATGAAGGCACTGCTAACTGATACAAGGACAGATTATGTTTGCATTTTTTGAAACGGAGTTTTGTCTGCTTCTCCAGCACTCCCCTCTGACATCAGCTCATCATTAGGAAGACGTACTGCAGGTCAATATATGTTCTGGAATTTTTGCTGTGTAGAATCGTCTAAGTGTACGCGTGTTTCTTAGGAACTGAACTGCTCCTACAGTGAAATGTCAGCCCAGGACCCTGAGAAAGTGCTTCGGGCAATTCTGTCTTCCCGTCAGCCGGACAGAGGCAGGAAAGCTCAGGCTTTCATCACCACGCAGGGGCTCCCGCCTGAAACCGTGGCAGAGCTAGTGGCTGAAGAAATCACGCAGGAGTTGTTGGCGTCTTCAGAAGGGAAAGGTAGTGAGGAGGCTTGATCTTGTATTTTAGCATTTTTGATTTCTAAGTGTGATATTTGTGTACCTGAAAAACAGTCCTTGCTCTCCAGATGTTTGAGTGCTCATTATAGTCAGTAACGTTTGGGCAGCTCTTCTATAAGCTTTGTAAACCTTGTGTACCGTGTGTAAGGTTTTATACAAGTGTTAATTTTTAGTTATTTTTGAGTCCAGTGTGGTGTTGCAGCATTTAAGATTTTATGTTTTAGGAATGTAAATTTAATGGTTTTTCAAAAGGGGTTGTTTGGGTTTTTTAATCATGATCTTTGCAGCTCCACATCATCTGACTTGGAAAGGTTCATGCTCATTTTCTTTGTGAAAAAAGTGTGACCAAAAGATTTTCCCTTTTTTTTTGACTTTGTGAGATGAGGGATGTTCCTCAAAACAGCAGGAATTTATCTGGGGGACTTTTCTATTTGAGTAACTTCTACTTTGCCACAGTATCAACAACAAAGTTCCATGAGAAACCATGAGCCATCGGATGGAGATTCCTGAGTCCAGGTGTGGTCTCCTCTGCTCCTGCTGTCTTCCACTCTGCAGCCCCTCACTCCTGCTGCTCCCCGTGTTCCCCTTCCCTTGGTTGGCTCAGAGGATTTGGTTCCTTCAGAAGAGTCAACTTACTAACCTAGCAGAAGACAAATCCAGAAAAGAAGAGTTGAGTGCATGAGTTGAACTGGTCCATGGAAGAGTATGAATCAGAGCCACTGCGAGGGCTGGGTTAGAATTGTGTTGTGTAAGGAAGAGTTCTTTTTTTCAGCAGCAGCAGCCTACTGGATTTGTGAAATGGTGGGTGCAGTTGCAGTAGCAATGCAGTTGTTCAGTAGGATTTCATTGGATTGATCTGGCATAGTAGTAGTATCTGATTCTTAAATTCAAGCAGTAAGATCAAAAGTGTGTTTGGAGCTGCAGTTCCAAGTCCCAAGTCAGTCTGGATGAAGTTATATTAGTTGTTTTGGGTTTTTTTCTATTAACGTAGCTAATCTCACCTGAACGGTTAGCACTTACCACATAACTCTCTCTCTCTGTGGACACAGGACAGAAACAGGTTTTGAACCCTGCAGCTGAGAGTCAGGCATTCCTGCAGCTTGCTAAGCTGTGCCAGGATCATACGCTGGTTGGCATGAAGTTATTGGACAAGATTTCCTCTGTACCACGCGGGGAACTGTCATGCAGTAAGTAAATGGCAAATAATACTTCATGTAACTGATGCATTACTAAACATGGCATTACGTGGTTTAAAATCACATCACAAAGAGTAAAAGCAATGCTGATGGAAGCATCTATTACTGATCTCAAATTTGATACTAACTTAATAGATCCAAGCATATGCACGGTAACTAAGCATGCTGCTTAAGGGTTGCATCAGTTTACTTTCCAAACAAAATACAGATTTTTTGCGCCAACAGCTGGGCAATGCAGTCAGTGAGTCAGCATCTTCTAGAACATGTTCTGCGGAAGCAAAAGCGTGGCTGAAGTTAATGTTGAAACTGTTCCATTAGAACCCAGCTGTAATACTGGAAATTTGGAAAACCTTTGTGAGAAAATACGTAATTTAAAATATCATGCTGCATGTAATCTTTATGTCCCTAACACATCTGTCCTGTTGTCAGATCTCAACTTACCCCTTATTTTTTCTGGTTAAGTAGTATATGGGTATTAGTATTTTCCTGCATGGCTGACTAGTTAAGGAAAAGACTCTGAGGAAACAATGTTGGGAATTACCAAATTGTGCTGGAGGATGTCTCTGAATGGAGTCTCTGCTTGAGTACCTTTTTACAGGTAGAGGTATAATTAGGTTGTTTCAAAATACGTTGTATAGGTTTATGACATTAACTGTGCTCTTTTCAAAATCTGCATTTTTCAATACGTTGTGTAGCAGTTCATATAACACCGCTACTTTCCTGAAGTGAACGGCATGGTGCTGAGAGTAAGGTCTGGGACTCCACTGTGCCGTGGTTGCTTTACAGTATTAGATCAGGCCTTCCACAGAAAATGGAACATGCCAAGGTGTGCTGGTTTAGTCTGTGCAATTTATGAATGATTTTTCAAACCCAGATGCAAAACTTGCGGCCTTCCTTTTTCCAGTGCAGCGCTGGTTGGTGATAGTGGGCAGCTGATGACAAATTAGACATTTGTCAGTCAGCTTTCGGTGGAGGAGTTGGAAGTTTTGTGTGTGGAATAAAATAGCGTTTCAGAAAATGATCCAAAAAGCCCAGACTTTCCCACAGATTGAGAAGCCAGGCTGAATGCCTACTGTTACAGAAACTGTTACTTCTTAAAATTGCACAGGACAGCACCATAATAGCTCAACTTTCTAATGCAGTTCTGCTGTTCGTAAGTGGGAAGGTTGTGTATCCTCTGCAGAGATGGCGTCGCTTTTGCAGAGAGAAGCATAATAATGAACTTCCTCAGCTTATTAACAGAAGTACCTGAGTTCTGCTCTTCTTCAGTTACAGAATTGCTGATTTTGGCCCATAATTGCTTTAGTTTGACTTGCCACATGGAAGGAATCACTCGAGTCCTCCAAGCAGCGCGGCTTCTCACAGACGAGCATTTGGCACCTAACGAGGAGTACGGACTGGTGGTATGTGTCTCTGGTGCCGTACGTGTTCGGCCAGATGCTGCGTGAAGGTTTCCATGTACACGTTAGCAAGGAACTTTGCTCGTGAGCAGTGCACGGGAGAAGGTGGGTGGTGGAACGGAGTACAGTCTGTCACCTCTGCTTGCCTGGTCTCGTCCTGCCTGTCCCCAGAATCTAAAAGTGAGTGTTTGGTCTGATGTGCGCAGGGGATGAGTTTTATGTCACAGAAGCTCTTAGAAGACTTCTCTGGAAAAACAGAGGTGGAGACAGTGGAGTGGTGAGGTGGCAACAGTGTAGTAAATCAGAACGGGAATATCAAAGCACTTCACTGTTGAATGAGAAAGCCCACTGTTGAATGAGACAGGAGCCATGGTGACGGAGGATGCAGAGAAGGCGGAGTTACCGAATGCCTTCTTTGC
>VYZM01007444.1:104717-120909 GCA_013398915.1 Dromas ardeola
GGGGACTGGAACACCTCTCTCATGAAGAAAGGCTGAGGGATTTGGGTCTCTTCAGTCTGGAAAAAAGACGGTTGAGGGGGGACCTTATCAATGCTTATAAATACTGAAAGGGGGGTGTCAGGAGGATGGGGCCAGGCTCTTTTCAGTGGTGCCCAGCGACAGGACAGAGGTAATGGGCACAAACTGGAACATGGGAAGTTCCATCTGAACATGAGGAGGAACTTCTTTCCTGTGAGGGTGGCAGAGCCCTGGCCCAGGCTGCCCAGAGAGGTGGTGGAGTCTCCGTCTCTGGAGACATCCCAAACCCGCCTGGACGCGTTCCTGTGCCACCTGCTCTGGGTGACCCTGCTCTGGCAGGGGGTTGGACTGGGTGATCTCCAGAGGTCCCTTCCAACCCTATGATTCTATGATTCAGGTACTGGTGAAATGCGATGGTTTGTATTAGCGGGCTGTCGTGCAGCTCTGAGTCCTCCCTTGAAGGATGCCTGGGGTCTGAGACATGCCCAGTATAATGGTGTCGTTGCTAAAAGGTTCACTGCATATTTTTATATGGTAAAATTATGTCTTTTCCCTTCACAGTAAAAAAGATGCAGTAGGTTACTTTAAAAATGAAACCTCGGTGGCTCTAAGGGAGCATCTCCCTGCCCAACGCAACTCACTGTGCCGCGCAGCTGTACCTGCTGGCCCAGCCCCCTGCCCTCGCGCCGCCGTCTCCCCCACACGCTGACTGTTCGAGAGGGGGTTTTCCTGCTGTACTTTGAGCTTCTTACTTACGCTGTTATTTCCACAGGTTCGTCTCCTCACTGGGATTGGCAGATACAATGAAATGACCTACATATTTGAACTGCTGCACGAGAAACACTACTTTGAAGTGCTCATGAGAAAGAAATTAGACCCAGTAGGTGGAAGGGGGATAAAGGGGAGAAAACTTTCAGAGAACTACGTGGCTACATCAGAAACTGATAGTTACACAACGAGGTGGAATGATCTGGGGATTTTAATTACTGGGGCCTAGGAGGGGTTAGTCGAGTTCCGTAGTAATCAATTAATTCTGTGTTTTATTCTAGGTTTAGTTTAACAGGTTTTTTCTAAATAGTTCAGTGCTGCAACAAGAGCAGCGTTGAAATTTCAAGCTTGGAAATGTTACTTAAGAGTTTTCACGTCCTGCTTTGGGTTTACTTTCAGTTAAAGTTTCATGGGTTTTTAAAAATCATCAATCTTTATAGCTTTCTTGGAACATAAATAGAGTCATAAACAAGTGTCAGTTTTGACATTTGCATGTAAATAAATTAACGCATAGGTGCTGGATTTTCTTACCTGACATAATGTGGTTAAGCCATTGCCATTATGTTTTAAAACAGTATGGAGAAACCTCAGAGAGTGTAACGATCGCTTTTTGGAAAATTGTACCAGAACAGATTTGCCTGTGGGTACTAAAATGTGAATAAAAACAAAAGGCCTTCAAATCTTAATCTGATATTGCTTCACCTGGCCAGAGCGGGACGTTGAAGACAGCTCTGCTGGATTACATCAAGCGCTGTCGCCCAGGGGACAGCGAAAAGCACAACATGATAGCTCTGTGCTTCAGCATGTGCCGGGAAATTGGAGAGAATCATGAGGCTGCTGCTTGCATACAGCTTAAACTCATCGAATCGCAGCCCTGGGGTGAGTGGAAACTGCAAAACCAGGTTTGTTTAAGAAGGCAGGCGTGATGGGGAAATGGAGTTTTGATTGCCTGTGTGGTCCTGGTAACGTCCATTAAACTTCCCTGTCTGGAGGGAGGGGCCCGTTTGCCAGGCCTGGGGACGTCTCGTACTTCGCAGTTTATCTGGCTGCTCTGGCCTTTTTCAAAGAGTTGGGATTTTTGGCTGTACCGTAATGTAATGTTCCTGTGTACCATGCCTGGGAGGAGGTAAGGACACATGCGCGTTTTCCTCATTTTAATAGGATGTGACACTGGTTTTTTATATAAAGCGTAAAGTGAAGGGGGGGTTTATGTTTGTGCAAGGTAAGTTGTTCACACCTAAGCTTAGTGAGTCCTGTGGAGCTGGGGGAACGCTGTGGAGCAGAGAGACCTCACTGCAGAGCAGTTAGCCAGCACTGTAACGACAGCTACAACAGAAGCGATGCCAAGGGGTTTTCTGAATTTATCTGGTAACAGTCAGTGCTTCTGCCTACCCCGAATGTACGATTTGGATTTCTTTTCAGTTCTTCAGTCACTGGACTAGGTTCCAGCAATCCCTTTGGTCCCTTCACTGAACAGACATCACCATTCCCTTGTGCTTTCTTAATATGAAGTATTTTTTTTTAGTCTTTTGTTGCTTTCTGAAACAACACTAGGGACAGACTTGGTACCGGGAGGAGTTTTTGTAACTTACTTTGTCACCTTTAGAAATAATTAGTTATTCATTTTTTTCCCCATTTCAGAAGAGTCTCTTCAGGATGTTGCAAATTTAAAGAAACTGCTGATGAAAGCTCTGACTCTCTTCATTGATGCAGCAGAAAGCTATTCTAAGGTAGTATGAGATGGAATTGTCTTGAGTTCTGTACAGCACTGGGAGCACTGAGAACAAAGCAAGCTGCGCTGGGGAGGATGTGCAGAATCCTGTCCCAGGGGCAGAGGAATCTCTTGCTCTGTCAGCTCGGCAGCATCCCAGCAGTCCCCGTAACGCTGCCGTGCCAAGAGCCACACGCGGTTCCCTCCTCAGGCTTTATCATCGAGGGTCACAGTTAGTTCCCCGGTTGTAGAGGAGTGACCATGAGCTGAACTAGCAAGAATAGAACAAGATAAAGAGCGTTTTGAAACTTGGCGTGATTATGGTGAAAGTGTTTGTGGTGAGTGAAGCTTCAGTTAAAACTAATGGAACATGATCAATGATAAAACTGCAAGGATGTCAAAGGTGAAGTTACTAGACAACTCTGAACTCATTGTTGCTCTCAGGAATATTTCTTGCTTTCCTCTAGAAACCTGCTTCAGAAGTTTGCATTTTTCTCTGATTTATCAAATAGGACTCCTGTGTCCGGCAGTCCTTGCGCTGCAGCCGGCTAACGAAGCTGATAACTCTCCAGCTGCATTTTCTCAACACTGGGCAGAGCACGAGGCTGATCAACCTGAGCAGACAGAACCTGATGGACGCCATCCTGTCCTTGCCTCGGTTCTATCAGGTGAGCTTGGCTTCCTCAGCCGGTATGTTTTCTGGAAATGATTGTTTTAATCAGCAGGTTCTGAAGCCCTCTGCTCCTGTGAGCGTAACGCTCAGCTCTTCAGCGTGGCCGCCAAGTCCCGTGACCATTAACCCGTCATATTGCTGCAGCTCCTGCTGCGGGTCGATGCTTTCAGCGGTCCTTGCGTCCATCCTACAGCCAGGACCTTGGCTGTCCCGCGCCTCCCGTGCTGCTCTGAATCTTCGTGAGCGCCCTGAAATCTAATCTACATTGGCATCCGTCATTTTATAAATTTGGAAATAAGAAAGAAAAGGGCTTTTTAGCGAGAACAAACCACCCCTCTCTGACATCTTGTTTAGGGGCTGAGGAAAATTAGTTTGTCACCCTTGTATTTCTCTGTAGTACAGCTGCTCTCAAGAGCAGCATCAAGAGATGGGCCAAACAGAAGACCTACAATATTTTAAGTATTCTAAGTACAGGAATGTTTCTGTGCAAGAATAAGCTCTTCCTGCTCAGTAATTCCAGCATCTCTTCCCCTGCAGGCGGCTATCGTGGCCGAGGCGTACGCGTTTGTTCCAGACTGGGCTGAAGTTCTGTACCAACAAGTGATCGCTAAGGGAGACTTCACTTACTTAGAAGAATTCAAACAACAAAGACCACTGAAGCCCAGCACATTTGAGGAGATTGCTAAGAAGTAAGTAGTTCTATGGTCAAATTGAAACTTTCTTTTCCACAGACTACTTAGAGGAGCCACTGCGTGTTTAATAGCATGCAAGTCTTAGTACTGTTAAAACCTTTTATCTGATAAAGTGTAGTACACAGGGACTGCTCAAATCAAATCACTTTTAAAAAGAATCAGAGCAAAATAAACAACCAAGAGAATCAAATTACATTTTGAGCACCTTTTTAAGAAATACAGTTCTTATGGTTCTATAGCAAGACAGTCTTGTAATTGTTGTCTGTGAAGCCTTTCTATCTCAATTATGCGTACAATTCTTTTCAGAGTCAAACAACACCCACCTACTGATGCCGCGCTGAAAAATCTGAAGAAGTTGCTCACTTACTGTGAAGATATCTACACGTGCTACAGACTGGCTTATGACAACAAGTTCTATGATGTGGTAAACGCGCTTCTGAAGGATGCACAGACTGGCTGTTGCCTTAATGACATGTTATCAAACTAGAATCCAGCCTCCGTGAAGCAGAGACTGGCTCTGACAAGTACCGGTGCCGCAGCCTCCTGCATGGTTAGTACTTACTCTTTAACAGATCTTTTTATCAATTACCTGCTTACGATGATACGCTGCTATGTGAAAGTTACTCCAGAAAACTGGTGGTGGTTGTAAATATTTAAAATGCTGAGATTGTGTTAACCTAAAATTGTGTTTTGTATAATAAATCTTACTGTTTACAAAATACGTGACTAAGCAGAAATAGACTGGCACGGTTGATGATGAACCACAGGGACCCAGCAGTCCTTTAAATGAGGGGGGTGGATGAGGGATCGCCGTAGGAATTGTGTCTAAAGCCACAAAAGGCTGAAATAGAAGGTGCAGAATATCCAGTACATTGCCAACGAAACCAGCAGGAGACTTAGTGAGCGCCTTTGAAAGTTTTAGATGCACACGAAGATAATCCATTCTTTGACTCCAGTGTGAGCAGCCTGGTTGTGTTTTCTAGCTCACCAATAAAGTGAAATGCCTTGTACAACTCTAAACAGCATCTACTTAATTTACTGCTGTCTTGGAGTAGAAGGCGTAATCAATCAAGCACAAATATAGACAGGCTTACAGGGCAGACAGTCGGTGTCGGCACCCTGTCAGGAGCGAGCAAGCAAAGTCTTCTGCCGCTTGGCTGGTTTGGCAAGCTCACAGGATCAGGTCTGACTTAACTGGGGAGGGGGATGAGACTTGGACACTGCTTCGGGCAGAAACCCTGGTTCAGCTTGGACTCTGTTCGCTCCCCAAAATAAATGCAGCCAGCGGAGCTTCCAGCTAATCCAGAGACGTTATCCAAGAAGGGGTGGGCAGGGAGGGCCGACGGCAGCATACACAGCGTTTAAGGAAAATTAAGCAATGATATCATACTATCTCTAAACGTTATCCTGGCAAAAATACAATTGCCATAGCAACCCAGTTAATTAGCAAAGAGATGCCAACTTGGCTTTATAGCTTACGATGTCCCTGTGGTTGCTGACCATTTCTCATGCTAACAACTGCTGCACGTGACAAATATTTACTTGCACAGGCTTTATCTCCAATCTGCAAGGGCAGCGCTACCAGTCGTACACAGGTACATACACTGCAAGTCCCAGCTCCTTTGCTAAATCAAACATTTTCTGTAGGGAGGATTATGCCTGAGCAGACCCCCATTTAATATTCCAGTTCTAATGAGTCTCAGAAGACCAAATTAGGCTGAGCTGGCCTTAAGTTCAATAATAGCTAGCAAGCTTTTAGCTTGAACTTTAACATTCCTAGCCTGAAAGGAGCCCCTCGCCCTGTCCTCCTGAGAATTACCATCCCTCCTCCTTTAAAAACTTGGGACCACATCTAGAAGATCCTGCCTTGTGGAAGCACACACTTATTCCATCCCTTTTGGGAACAAACACCTGACTAAACCAGAAGCTGTAAATGCAGCTGCCCCATGGAATCAAATAACTGCACCGGTACGGCCCACCCTAAACCAGCCCCAAGGTAAGTACAAGCCACCGAGCTCAGCAGCTCCAGCAACAGAAGGGATTAAGTTCGACATGGAAATGCTTGGATTATGGCAGTCCTGGAAGTATTTTGTTCGCCGTCGGCATCTCTAAGAGTCTTACCATAAGAAACAGCCATTTTACAAGAACGAAAACTTGCCCCTCTAACACCCGTTAAACTGGAAGCTGCAGCAAAGACTGGCCCCAGTAACACGCGCCCAGCACGCGCCTGCTTCGCGACTCCACCACTCGGGTACTTCCATTTTAAGATACTAAAAGAACTGGTCCAAAGACAGCTGTAGTGAAGTCCTCAATAGTGATTTTTATTAAATTAGTTGCTTTATAAAACATTGCAGATGTCATAATTGTTAACATAACAATTTGCCCAACTGTAGTAACTGTTGCAGTTTGCTAAGCAAGTTGTTTTTTTTTTTAAATGAAAGAAAATGGCTGAGTTGTGAAAGATCTACCACAACCCAAGAGAGGCCAAAAGGAAGTCTTGTTTTTTTACACTTAAACCAGGCAATTAACAGTTAAAGAATACCCAACCCATACAGCTGCATTAGTAGAAATTTAGATGAATGGAAACTAAACTTCGTACTCAAGAACAAGTCGTTTGTTTGTTGGTTTTGGTGTTGTTTTGTTTTTTTTCAAATAAGCAACTCTGCGTGTGCTGACCCACCACTTGTTCTGTTCAGATGTCAAGCTCTGAAGTTGTGGGTACCTGAAGCGCTGCGTTTCCAGGCGCAGGACCCTCACGCTGAAGTCAGCAGTTCCCCTTCACAATATACTGAAAACTTCAAGCTCTAACTTAAGACAAAGCAATTGTAATACTAAGTGCACACCACGCCCTTGCTGCAAACTGCTTTTGTTCAAACAAGTCATTCCCGGAGGTACAGTTAAGGCCATGTCACTGGACTGTGCTGGTAATAATACTTTGCCTTGTTGGAATTCATCTCCAATTTAGTGGCTGTTACTATGAACTTAAATAGCAACAGTTACCATTATCGGAATTTGGGGGTTTTTAACTGCAATTTACATAGCTTTTAAATGTCTCCATTCTAACCCCTGACCACGGAACGGGAAGCCCAGAGCTTCAGCACGGACCCGTCAAGAGTTAAACCACCAGCACAGAGATACTGCAATTTTGATTGTAGCATTTGGCAGAATTTAAAGGAAGAAAAGTTGTGCTACATGTTTAAGGGATTACGGGCAACAGAAAGACAAGAGAAGGGGAGATAAATGTCACATGAAGTCTTCAAAGTCTTGTACGTATTCTCCGTCGTATCCTCCGTAATCAGCCAGGTCATCTTTCATAGTAGCCTTTAAACCACCTCCAGGCACAACACCTTTTTTCTTCTTTTTGGCTTTATTCTGCTTAAATAGGAAGAGCATGTTTGTTTACTTTAAAATCCACAGTAATTTGTCATTACTGTAATTAGTGCAATGCCACAAGTCTCTGAGGTGTGAGCATTCGCGTGCCCGTGCGGTGAGTGCTCAGTTGCCAATCGTTTCTCCCCTGCGTTTCATCCCACACCAGCATCTACTGCGGGGGGAGCTGGGACATTCCCAGGTGTCCCACAGCTCCCTGCATCACATACTGCCCGGGTGTTATCAGTCATCCCATTTTACCTTGACTCTAAACAAGTAGAAGAACTAAGTAAATGCAGAATCTAGTGTTTAGTTTGTGGAACTCCCCATTTAATTAAGGAATTCAATGTGGCTTTTAGCACCACAGAGGCTGAATACCTTCCTTGCCAAAAAAATGACCATTTCACGGTAAGCTCTTCCTTACTGGACTGGTGTAGCTGTAGCTTTCTGTGGCTGACCAAACTAATTCACACGAAAAGCCGGGAGAGGAGAGCATAAAAACAGGATGTATACATATTTTTTTCTTTTCAAACTTGTTTGGTTCAGTAAGTCGCAGGCTTCTCTCCAAAGCGCAGTTCATATTAAAGAAAAAGTTCATCACATTTGCCAGCTCCAGACTTAACGCACTAACACTGGACGTAAAGCCTGGGCTGCAATCACGTGCTTCACCCACGCTGGCGCGTCAGAGCTGCCATTACAGAGCCACCCCTGCCACTGGAACCGTCTGCGTCCCAGAGGTTTCCCATCTCACACGGACGATGCTCGGACGTTTGTTTCCTACCAAGCCTCCAATTTGATTTAAAACATACCAAAAGTTGCACTGCTAGTCGTATTTTCTGCTTGATTTTGATCTAAGAATTCAACGAATCACTGAGCTCCACCCCACCTGGAGTTCTAGCACAGATGTATGCTATAAAATGTAATGTTTTGCATCGCATAAGCACCAGTTAAGCTATTACATCACTTTTTAAAACTTACTCTTCCTTGTCTATGCAGTTATTTCTCCTTCAGTTTGCACAACAGCATAAAAATCCTAGTTATCTGCTATTCAAACGCCCAAACTTTGGCAAAGATCGGAGTTACTTCCATAGAGGGGTTACACTGACATCTAACTCTACACGAGGCTGCTTCTGCCTTCGGGATATCAGCGAAAGCCATTTTACCTCCCGGACCGCAGAAAATGGAAGGAGGTGAGCACGAGGTGGGCACGCAGGTAACAGTTACGTAAATTACTCAAGGTTTTCCCTGTGATCTCTAGTCAATCAACTCCTGATTACCCCACGCAGTGAGGAGGATTTAACTCTAAACCTGCACCCGAGGTTATCGTTTCACCTCCTGCTACTACCTCTAACGAAATCAGCAGTTCAAGTCGGTGCCAGGCCTGTTCCCATTTTCCAGATGAGCACCTTTAGCCACGGAAACATGTAGAAATCTTACCTTTTCTTGTTTTTGTTTTTCACTGCATAGTACTGTCAAAGTATTTGTGATCTTTTTCAAATCATCAATTTCCACTGCATCGGGGGAAGAAAAAAAAAAAAAAGATTCCTCAGCAATATTGTTCCTAGAAGGCAGTTGGTTAAATAATCTAACGTCAAATCCTCTAAAAACTAGAAATAAGCATTAGTAATAAGTACGGACGAAATACAAACTGGGTAATTCTGGTCCTTATAATCACAATTACTATTTCAGATGGTTTCTAGTAAGCAGCTTGAATGGTGTAGAAGGTAAAACTTGTAAATTAAGAGTTAGTGAACACAAAGTCTTAATGAGGAGGCACTCGAACGGTAAAACATGGATACAGTAAAACGTATCAAAAGGAGCAGTGGATTAACAAGAAATTATTATTGTTAACATTAAATGGTGCAAGAAGTTGCGAGTCCTTCACTTCAGAAGATCTGGAATCCGTTTCAAATGGATTCCACCAGCTCCACTCCGCCAGCGAAGGCTGTATTTATACAGCACTCAATAGTGTCAAGTTACCCCTTCACTGAAGGGCAGGGTGTACAGTACAGGAAAAGATCTCGAGGAATGAATTCAGCAAGTAGCTCAGCCTACCAGGGCAGTGGAAAAAAAGGAGTTTAAGATAGTTTTATCTCTGTATAGTTACATGTTGAATTCCAGAACAATTTATTTTGCAGTCCCTGAATTACATGAACTCAATTTTATAATAGTTTCCTTCCAAATGAGCTACGAGTTACCTGACTCAGAGATTATTATTACTATTATTTTGGAAATGGCTTCAAGAAAAACAAGCAAGATTTAGATCGGCATAAAAATTCATACTTTTTAAAATGACTGTCTTTGACATGGAGAAAGAGTAACTCTTGTACAAGCACACAAGGCGTAACAAAGTTCGTGAGAACGGAGGCGGATACTAGTCAGTGAGCCAGAGTAGTACTTCACTTCGTATAAACTACA
Source organism: Dromas ardeola (assembly GCA_013398915.1). Lineage (NCBI taxonomy): Eukaryota > Metazoa > Chordata > Aves > Charadriiformes > Dromadidae > Dromas > Dromas ardeola. The sequence goes on from VYZM01007444.1 coordinate 114,367, forward strand.
TAGGTCAATCTTGATGTAACATTTAGTGTAACAGCATGTTTTCAACTTCAACTCCACTGCAACTGCGGTAGCAGTGTATTTTAGGGTGTCTTTCACTTAACTTACATGAAATACATACGTCTCGAACTAATGCTTCCAAAAAACTGGCATAATGTAACGATTTTTCATACTGTGTAATTTTCTCTTTTAGTAGTTTGCCAAATTCCGTAAAGTCATCTTTTGAAGAGGGATTCATGGCATCTATTCCATAAGTGTTATTTACACCTGCATGGGAAGACAGAGGTATTATAGAAAAAAATCAGCCGTGATCCATAAAAGATGTCCCCAGAGAAACAAGTTCAGTCCTTCACCCCCCCGACGCTTTCCCAAACCAAAGCTGAGATTCACACTCCCCACTGGCTTCTGCCACACAAAAGCCAACAGCCCAAGTTACTGGCCTGTGCGGAGCTTAGTCACTTGAACCAGCTTTTCCTATTCTCTGGAGCAGCATGTGCTACGTGAAGCCCCTTTCCCCTTCAACAGGGAATTCCTGTCTTGAACTCTTAAGTGCAAAATGTGGTTGGTTCTCTGCAGCTGTGTTCACTGCACCCCAAGGCACTGTGCTCTTTCGGAAGACTCACAGAGCAGAATTTTCACAGCGTAATAAGCTGTATAATTCACTACAATCACGGAAACACGCTTTCATGTTTGAAGAATGCTGCTATGAATCAGTATCTTTGCTAGGCCTGTCAAAGCACAAAACCAGAATGATGTGCTTTAAGTCTGCTTCATCTACGCCAGGAAACAGGCTCATGCCACTAACCTGGATTTCTCAACATCCAGCTTATTACTAGACTGCCTCAAGTAAAGCAGGCATGAGTTATGCTCTGCCACACTTGTCCAAAGCCTCATTAAGTCCATGTTGTAAAGCACCTCAGAACATTGAGACAGCATTTTTCTTTTCTTCTTACACACAGTCATCTTTTCACCAGAAGTACCACTCTGTTGGAAAATCTAGTCAGCCATCTTTTCCCTACAACCTCCTGCCAAGACGCATTAAGAAAAAACACCTTCTATTCTGAAGATGTTTTTGTGGTTCTTGCAATTAGTCCTTAGCACCAGGACACGCCTCCCGTGGTTTGAATTTAAACCCCTCTTTATTCCCAGAAACACGACCTGTGTGTGCCCCGGCAGTCAAATCCCGCTGGGTTCTTTCTGCAGGGTATCCGCACCTACCACTGTTTTATTCAGGGGATGCAGCGCTTCTGTGATGCTACAGCGACTGGCGTGACTCGGGCACAGCACACTTACCAAATGTTTCTTTTGCTAACTCAAGGTCTGACTCCTCTTGTAACTTCTTTAGTCGTAGTTTGTCCGCTAACTGTTCTTCTGGTGTAAGTTCTTTATGTTCCTCTGGTGCCTCTAACTGCATTAAAAAACGTATATAGGGAGAACGTTACATTTCTTACACTTGAGCAGAGGTAGTTCAAGAAATCGTGTTTTTTCCAGTGCCACTTGAGTAACTTACTTCTGCCTGAAGTCAATACACCTCAGGCATGTACAAACCTGAAAACCACCCCAATACAGCGCAACAATGCCACCTTGTTTAATAAATTGTTCATTTTACAAGAAGTAGGAAAAAACACCTTAGTTTTAAGTTTCACAGCTGCATGTTTTATCATGCGGTGCATACAAAAGAAACAGCGATAAGCGCTGCTTCAATAACCTGGTTAAATTACGGAGAAATTAAAGCTACCATCCCGCAGATGTTATTAAGTACAAGACTTAAGTTTGTTTTATCAGAATAGTCAAGATCTTTACAGGTCTTGTTCAACCTCAAAAAAAAACAAAAAAGAAAAAAATCAAACCTGCCCAGAAGAAAAAAAGGCATTACCCTTTTTTTAAGCTCCTCTTGCTTTTTCTTCTGTAGCTTTTCTTTTTCTTTTATTTTTTCTGCTATTTTCTTTTTTTCTGAAACTTTTGGTTCTGTAAAACATTGAACAATACAGCCCTCAAGAGGTCTACTGATTTTTTTTTTCAGCAACTCTGGAAACACCAATCAAAGAGAAAGTCACAGAGCTCAATCACTGGCACCTGAACACAGAGAGAGTCACAAGACGTGCTTTGTCAAAAACAAACCCTACTTGGAAAGTGGGTTTGATTCTTTAGATACGCTGAAGACAAAACCAGTGTCTGTTCTGACGCTGCACACAGTCGTATATTACTTTTAAGACTTACCTTGTTTTACCTCTGTCTCCTTTACCTCCTCCTCTTCCTCCTCATCATCCCAGTTATCCTACAAAATAAGTTTTAATTAGGATTCTTTTACAGATACTTTCAACTTGTTGAGGTAACAAATACAAAGACCAGGAGCTTACATACAACCTCTTTAAATGCTCGCACATCCATTGACCTTACGTATTGGCGTGAGGAAGTGGGGAGGAAGGCGTGAGAGCTGTACAAGGGCACGGCTTTTGGGAGTTGACCAAGACGTTTCAGGACCAGTTCTTACCATGAAAGAGGCAGCTTTTATTCAAGGAACCAGAAAGCTCGTGTCAATATCGTTACAAAAACAAAATCATCAACAGTCAAATCAACAAATTGGCGGAAACCATTTTAAACCAGAACACACTGTCACCATCACCGAAAGACCCCTTCTCCCCACTGCTGAGCGACACCAGCGTGCCCCTCTCCCCTGAGCTGGGAAAAGCATTCCAGCGGCTGTCCGTGGAACCGCGACGCACAGGGGGAACTCACCAGGGCCTGCTGCCGACACTGCGCAGCAGATGTGGCTGTCTGCAGGAGCAGGGAAAGCGGCAGTGAGCAGAGAACACAGAGGGGCCAGCTTTAGGCAGGAATAGCAACTTTTAACAGTCACAACATCCCGTTTTGGACCAGTTTCTGACCAACGGCTACTGCTTTTTAAATAAGCAAAGGAGCTATCAAAAGCCGCTTCCCACAAACAAATCACTTAAATGTTCTTCAACAGCCGTCACACTCTCCAGTGTATTTTCAAACAGTCTGAGCTGCGGGGTTTGCAGTAACTCTGCCTCCAGTGTTCACCTTCAGCATGTTCAAGACTCATGGTGGTCCTGTGCCCAGGTGGATGACCCGTGGTTCAAAATACTACATATGGTTCAACCAAGTACTGAGGAAGCATCATTTTCTACAGCACTGACCTGCGGATGACACCTGCAGACCTTGCCAGCAGGAATTCTGCAGTTTCTTCCTGGCAGTCACCTGGGTAAGGGTTACAGGAATATATATTCTTGTCCTAATGCCACTCTGAATTCAAGCGGATGGCCTCCGTGTGGCAATCAATGCTCTAAAATTGATCTGAAGTTACATGCCGAGTACCACATGATGTACACACCAGAAGTTAATGCCAAGAAATCTCACAGGAATCTAATTTTAGTTACCTGATTCAACTCAGCTTGCAAGCTTAAGAGACTACATTTGACAAGACCTAGCTTACATAAAAATCACACACACTGTCAGTACATCATGTAGGTAAACTTAAAAACCACATATCCTGAATTTTGTGATTTCCACCTCACAACAGTGATGCAGGCGGTCATGCAAGCTATTCATTAATTTCCGAGAGTTGCTACTGCCATGGCAAAATAAAAGACATTGGCAGAAGAACTCGGTATTTCACTGCAACGTGCTGATCCAAGCAAGGAAGACACCCGAGTTCGTCTACCAGCTCACTCAAGTTAATTGGCACTTGTAAGGGATTCAGCTTCCCTTCCACATTCCAAGAAGCTGACTTGAATTTGGAGCAGCATTATTTTAGCTCATATCTAATTAAGAGTTTGTTACACCCACTTCTTAAATAGCTCTTTTCGTTACAGCTTGCTGCCTTATCCCTTGCCCTGTCCTTCACAGATTTTAAAATCAGTATTTTATGGTGCAAAACCCCAGAGGAAGGGCAGCCTGTCCGTGGTGTAAAGGTACTCAAGGGATTAAAGGAAACTACTGCGTGTTTGGGAGACATTACAGAGGGTACGTGGGCAAGGACTTCCACACCATGACAGACACGCTTCTTCCCCGCAGCAGACCAGGTCCCCGCTCGCTGTGCCCGCACGGGGACAGGCACGGTGACGGTTCCAGCTTGCAAAGCTGTGATGATGCAGCAATGTAGAAATAGCAGACCCTTCGGAGGGCAGTGTGACCGCCCAGCCCAACCTCCCCTGAGCTGTTAGGTGGAATTTAAGATCTCAGCTTTAACCGAAGGGATCATTGACTGCCAGGATCCTGCCTACAGCCCCACCGGCAGAACAGCACCGCTGGAGCGGGGACAGGCGACACCAGCTCAGGGTCGTTGGAGGAACGCTCCTGGTGGGGCAACCCCCGAGACATCACCACCTGAGAAGTCACTCCTCAGCCGGCGTGCCAAGATATGCCGGTCTCCCAGCTATGCTGAACACTGCCTCACTCTTCTCCAAGATTTTTTTTTTTTTTTCAAACAGCAATAGCACATGATTATTTTTTTTTTTTTTTTTACTGGGAGTGGAGGAGCATCCAAATATACACCTGTTCCTGTGTTTTATAGATTCCAGTGAACTCTTGGAGGAAAAGAAAATCGCTTTGGTGTTGTATCTGCGCTGATACTAAGTAATTCAAGGAGTACATCTTTATTCCAAAATACATCCACTAAAGTAGCTTAAAACTTGGAAGTACTTCAACAATACTCATTTACACATACTTATCTAGAACAAGGCTATTGAAAACATCTTCCATTTCACATAAATAAACCCTTGATAAGAGCAGCTCTCTTACAATTTCATACACTCCATTCAGAAGTACCTTAAATATATGATAAGACACATTATTCCCCCCAAAACCAGAAGACAAGATTGGAAAGTGACAGGTACTCCAGCATTCAGATTCCCAGCTAAAGCCGAATGCTCTCCTTCAAAGAAAAATGACTGTACCATGACAAAGGCCGTCGCCTGGATGATAACACGCACATTTCCCAGTTTTGGCTTTGTTAAGCACAGAATTGCCCAAGAGTAAATAGATGAAAATTTCTTGGCAGGACGCCTGTCTTCTGGGAAACGTGCGTTCTGGGTAACCCCAGAGAGTAGTTTTGTTACTGATGAAGATGCCAATTTTAAATCTGGGGAAGTCAAAGTTTCCTGAACAGTTATTTTAAGTTCATTACTAAAAAACTTTCCAAAATAAAATACAGAATCTGAATATATAAAACACATTCCAAGGTGTGAAATACCAGCCTGAAGACAAACTCATGGTCAGAAAACACTTTGTTCTATTTTAGACCACGTCATTTTTCTTATGCAGGTACTCCCCCAAGGTGGACCTTTGCAAACAAGGCACCTAGAGCCGACTCAACCACCTCCCAAGCTCAGTTCTGTGATCTTAGGTGTTTATTCAGGAAGAGCAAATCAAAGTAAAGCAAAACAGCTTTCTTTGCTGGACCGGTCCTTCTCTCTAGATGCAGCTCCAGTATTAAAACCATAATCCCTCAGAAAAGAGTTAAACAGCTGCATTCTCACTACAGGTGGGAAAAGTGTTCCTTGACTAAAACAGCCACAGAAAGCACAGGTGTCTTCAAGAGAAAAAACTTTAGAGTCTCGTTCCCCTGGACACAATCTATCATAGCAGAAAAGTTTCTCACTTTCAAAGAAGGGAGGAAAAGCAAAGCCTCACAGAGCCAACTGAGTCCAAGATACGTGTATATATATACATATACAAACTATACATATAGTGTTACATTCTAATCACACTCTTTACAAATGACTGTAGTTACTGTATACGGAGATACCTTTACTTATTTTGCCTGCTGTGACACCTACGATAACCATAGGGTGTGGGTGTTATTAAAGAAAGAAAATGGACAGTCTGTAACTTAAAGAAAAAAAAAAAGTAGTAAACAGATTTTTCTAAGAGTAGATGAACTACTTGTTTTGTACTATTTATAAAAAGAATACCCACCCTAAGCTGCAAGGACAACTGTGCTGATGGTTTTCAGAGATTCTGGTAACAGAGCCAACGGCCTAAATAACAAACCCAACAAGAGTCCTCTCCCAGTAACAGCAATACTCTACTTCAGAAAGCTTCACACTTGTGAGCATGCTATAGTGACCGAGTCACCTCGTGAGATTGGCTATTACAGTATCTCAGCAGCTGGATTTGAAACATAAAGGTCTTTCAGTTGACCTATTTCCATTCCTTACATTCATCAAGCATGCTCCCTGGATGTTCCCTAGCATCATTTCGCTTACTGTCTATATGAACGTGGTGCAAACCGAGGGTTCTGCGGCATCCACCATTCAGTCCCCCTGGCTTGCTAAGGGACAGCTGAAGTAAGGAGAAGAAAACAAGCTTTTCAGGAAGGTCTGCTTTCATAAGCATCAGAAATGAATATCCACACATTTTAATACCGATTCCATGCAGTCATCGCTCTTTGAAACACGGTAAAAATCGGTTTCAAATAGCGCCTTAAGTAAACTTATTTTAAGTGACGTGGGCCCTACCAAATCTGAAACTGCACAGTAAGACCGCTGTACTTTCCAAGTGTGGCAGTGGGGCCGGGGGGGG
>VYZM01007444.1:124813-171972 GCA_013398915.1 Dromas ardeola
TTTTTTTTTTTTTTTTTTTACAAAATTATGACCACTAGCTAAGAAAATGATGCCCCTATGCTACTTCTCCTCAGCCATTTATCAACTTGTCTGGGATTTGACTGAAGTATCAAGAACCCAAGACGCAAATCTGAAATGACGTGCGTTTGGTGTAATCGAATCTTTGAGAGCAGTCCTCTATTGTCATCAAGACACACAGTGACACTGTTCTCCACTTGAACCAGACTAACGCAACCGTTATTTTTTCCAGAAAAATTGTCTTCCCGCGAACCTTCGCTCAGCTTCCGCTCCCCAGAGCTCTAACTGCTGTAAGGCCTGGAGCCCTCGTTGCCGCAACCTCTCCCCGTATTCTATCAGGTTAGATTTCGGCTGATCAGCTCCCGGCACAGCCTCACCAGGCAGCTGCACGAGCACCGGCGCTGGCTGAAGGCAGCGGGTGACAAATGCGACCCAGGGAGGGAAGGAGGAGGAGGAGAGAGAGGCTACCAGCATTCCGTCAGCCCAGGCTGCTGGGAACACTGCTGCCATCCCAGGTTTCCCTGTCAGTCTGCACATTTCAACTTCATACTACTCACAGAATGGATTTTAAACTCCCTTTTAACTCCAATCCTCAAACCAATCTTTTTGCCTGAAGATTGCGAGGACACGCCTTGGATGGCGTTACTGCTCCCAGATAGAGACATTTGCCTTCTAAAACCAAAGACATTCACCTCACTCTTGGGAGGCGAGGGCCATAACAGTGGGATGTGCACTGCGGCTGACGCTCACCGCAGTGCCTGGGGACTGCGATTGCTTTATTTCTTCTTTGTATCCGTCTTTGATAATGAGTTTAAAGATGTTTATGGCACGAACCATGGAATTGGCATGACTGCAGATCAAAGGTACCATCTGTTGTCTTTGCCACATACATCCACAGAAGTCCTTTCACCAGAAAAACACTGCCTATTTCGCTTAACACTCTACTTACAGTGGAAGACATTATTTTAATAGAAGAATGATTAGTTTCTCTTGGCACCTGCCAGAACAAACTTGTCCAACTGAGCTGTATCATACCAGTAGGTATTGTCCATTTTTAAAATTGACATTAGGTTGTGAATGTTTACTTTCTGGCCTTGACTTCTTGAGTTCTATTAAGTTATAATTTAGCTATCTGTACTAGATTCATTTCAACTATGCAAACATTCGTTTTACATTGAAATTTCCGCTTTGCAAAGGTGTGCTCTCCAAGTCCTTCAAGTGGAAGCTAACGGGAGCACAGCACAGCGAGGGGAGGGAAAAAGGCACAGTTAACTTTTCTAATTCCCCACTCTTAGGTGTACTCAGTGCTACTCCAGTCACACGACTGGTTCAGTGGCCACAATGCCCTGCCATACAGGCATCTTATCACGGGCAGGGGCTCACCTTCCTTTCCATATAAATTGTGAAGTTACAAATCTTATCTTCTACTTTAATATACTAATGATACGTGGTTGATTCAAGTTGATTTAGACAAAGACGAATAAAGGGTACGATTTGCAATGTGATGCTATAAGGAAGCCAGAACCAGAAGGAAAAATAAAGGAATATGGGTATTCACTCAGTAGAGTCACAACATTTTTGTGTTTCTGGACAGCTTTCCCCACCGAACAAACACGCTCTGCTGTTCAAGGCGGTTTCAGAGCGGGCCCACATTACTGTTCTGCTGGAGGCAGAGGGGTTGATGAGATTTCCACCCACTCCACCTTCTCCTCATCCACTCCTTCCTGGTCCCTCTCCCCATGGGGGCTCGATGCTTTTCCAGCTGCGCCAATCCAACCAGTACAACTGCCCTCCAGCTACGAAAGGACACTTGGCTCCTCGCAGCGAGCGAGAGCAAACTGTCCCCACAACTGACCAGGCCCCGCTCCCACCAGCGCTGCGAACTGTTCCCCTTCCGCACAGCTCTCACATACCTCATTATCTCTGATAACACAGCTACGTGCTTTGTTTAAAGCAGATATGTCTCCTTAGCGTGCCTTTGGTTGATACCACTCTTGGTTTGGGAGATTTTTAATCAGGTCTTGAAACATTCAGGCTTTCTGATACATTTCAAAAGTAATGAAAAAAATGGAAAGTTAAATGAGTCAAAGGCGGAAAGGAAGCCAATAATACCAAGCTATTCTAGCTATATAGCAATTTAAGGAGGAAAAAAAAATTATTGAACATGTATTCCCAAAATACGTATGAAAGCTGTTATTTTGCTGTCAGAACCAAGACTGCTCAAACCTGGAACAGAATACATATGGACATGTGAAATTAACACACGATTACCACAATCAAGCAAGAGACCACAAATGAAATCATTAAGGACTTTGGAAATAGGATGTTGTTTTCTAAAAAATACATAAAATTGGAATAAATGATACAGCTACAAGATTAACTGCTTAAGTTGCGCAACTCTACATTCAAGACTCAAGTAATGCACGTAGTTGAGACTCCCCGGTTATCAGTGTCAATTTTGGTGTGCACAATTTGATCCGGACTCGTGTCAGAGGAACACTTAAGTCTCACCCTGGAGACTAATAAGACGAAAATAAAACCTGATGGATTATAACTTTGCTTCACGCAAAGACTGTTTATGCCAGAAGTGTTTGACATTTTTAGGAACTTACATGTTGAAGAAGGTAGACTCATTCTGCAAAGAAAGTTCAGAATGATAAATTCCAGACTTGCAGCACATTAAAATATTAATATTTAATATGTTTACTAAGCAGTCTCTGTTATTTTTGCTGTGCATCTATGTAGAACTAAATCCCTCAATTTACATTTTGATTTCCCTCACTGATCCGATCATCACAACACAGATACAGCTGTAAAGTGCAATGTATGCTTTGGTTTCCTTAACTAAAGAAAGCACTTTTAGAATGGTTTTAGCCAAAGATAGGACCCACGTGTTTAAGGACATTATTCGAACAGATGATCATCTCTTTTTACAGTCGGAGAAAAGCGATGAGCTACTTAACAAAAATCCTTTCATTCTGGTAGACTAGTGAATTTTAAAGCAGTTCCATTACGTCAATTACTTGGAGAAATTTGGAAGAATTCCACATTAACCAAGGATTCACTGTCAAACTAATTAAAAGCCTCAGATTTAGATTTACATTTTAACGAACAACTGAAAAATAGTTGGCAAACCATGTAGCAATTCAAATACAAGCTGACCATTTTCAAAATCTATAAATATTTCCAGAACCATCTTATCGACATAAAAACAGGAAGGAATGGGGGTGGTTACAGGGCTCACACGTCTGCGCAAAAGCATATATAAAGGTAATGTTATGTACATTTTATTTCAATAAAGACATAAGACAAACAGCGTAAAGATGCCCAGATGCCCTAAAGATAAATACATTTAAAAGATTCTCATTAAAATGAATCTGTAGTATTTCTTTCCTGCAAGCAAAATACCTTTCTTTAAATACAAAAAAAATCAGTATTCTGAATTGCAAATGTTTTCACTTTTTTGCAGAAAATCTGCCATGATGATTTTTTTTTTTTTAATGAATAAGGATTTTCCACAAAACAGGCTTGCTCTACATGCTAATTTTTTTAAACAGTTCAGTGACACAATGTGCTAACTACATACACAACAGATAATATAGTAAGAAAACACTCAACCTGATGAAAAGTTAAAATCTTCATTAATACACTGGAAAAAGTTGACATAACTCATGCCTTTTAAAATCAAAAATACAAAAATTAAATGTTTTCCTAAAAAGATTTTCCTTATTTTAAGGACTCATTTGAAAATGAAGCTGCATGTAATTTGTACAATAAAATTGTACAAGTAAACAGGTAATATACATAAAAAATTAATTGACATACTTCTCAATTATCAGTTGTCCACCTTTAATTTCCAATACTGTACTTTCTTAACAAGCATACAAAATATCAAACTTCTCTTTAGAAAAAGTGCCGTTCTGTGACATCTTTTACACAAAAACAGTCTGAGCCTATGGCGCGTTAATGCAGTCGAGAGGCAAAGCATCCTAACTTTTACAAATTATACCTTCCATAAAAAGCCTCCTGAAAAGGAGATTACACCCCATTATAAAAATATCAGCCTCTTGTAGTAGCTGCATTAGAGACCCCAGGCTGAGAGACTATTTCCATAGAAAACCAGTATGATAGCAGGCTGGTGGCCGCGGAGTGTATGTACCACAGGAGGGTGCATAGTTACTGCCAGGTACCTGCGCTGTCACCCAGATGGGAAACTGATTGTAACGCCGAGTGTCACAGAGGTACCGTCAGCCCATGCAAAACACCTTACAATACTGAGCCGCTGTGCAGAACCCTTCAATCGCGCAGGAAACAGAAGGCAGCAGTAACTGCATCGCATCAAACCTACCGGGTGACCCAACTGGTTCTCCTTTCAAGATCTGCACGCACAGCATGGTCTGAGGTATTCCTTGTCCATCAGTTTGTGCCACTGCAAGATACTGTCTGTCCAGAGCACATGCCATCACAATGGTTTAAAATATTCTGAATATTAGTAATTCTTATATTCTTCTTATCTAGCCAGTCTCTTGATTTTTGAAAAGATTTCAACTACAGTAGAATATTACAGAAAGAAAATATAAATGCAGGGGTTCTCTTTCTAAATGAAACTTACATGGACTAAAACTAGAGAATATTTTTAAACAAATATACAGTATGCAGGCAGACGAAGCAGGAAAACGGCCAACCAACTGTTTAATAAAAAACTAAGAAAATTTGGCTATTTCCAGAAAAAACTATGAAGCGCCTCAACTAAAAGGAATGCATAATGAAATTCTAATCTAATACAGGTCAAAAATGTAAAAAGGTTATAAACCTTAACAGGAAAAATAAAACAACTTTTACTGGCCATTCCTGTTGAAATGAGAATCTTAAAAGTAACAGAAAAGTGGCTACAAACCCACTTAGAGCACCGAACAGAGAGAAAATCAGAGTCCATTTTCAATCTCTGTTATATCATAAAATCCTGTGTTTCTACAGGTCAAACTGCTGGTGGCAGAAACAGAATTCTTTATAAACTGCAGATGTCCTGTACATAAAAAAATTTCATTGGAGTTGCACTAGTTCTAAAGACTTTTCTGTTCTAGCCTACCTACTGCGCGGTACTGTATTGTACTGAGTGTGGTCAAGCTCAGATATAGAAAGTCTCTTTCTGTAACCCTTGATTATTGTTGGGCACCAAAGATAAGAAAAGCAAGACGGGGTACAAAAATGCAAAATTTCAACAGTAATGGCAATGTTTTGTTTTAGTCCAAAAGGGTCCTGCATTTTCTCCCCCTTCAGTAATTAGGCAAAAGGCTTTAATCCGGGGGTAGCAAGTCATGCAAGCGAAATCTGTCTCTGATGTGAGGTCGGACATCTTCGTTCTGCAGGGGGGAAAGAAAAAAAGGTGCAGGTTTTAGGAGAACAAACGCTTCTATAAACCAGATTTTAACGGGGTCAATTCTCTAACAGCGCTATTTTAATATAACAAAATACAAGCCATGAATGAATGTAATTATAGAAGACTTACAGAAATAACTACATAGCATTCACAACAATTTAGGAGTACTTTATTTGCATTTTAAGAATAAAGGCACACATCACAGCCAACAATAGGCATTATCTAACCTAATTGCCTACAGATTCCCAATTTTATTGTAATTGATGTTACAATTCTCCATTTCTTGACTAAAAGCACGGTTAGAAATAATGACATTCTGTCTTTTACTATGTAAGTAAGTCCTTATGCATACTTGAAGTACTGCCCAGAGTATCCTTTTCAAAGAGACACGCATGACTTTTAGCAGGCTAAATCTCAGTGACTCAAAAAATCTTAAAATACGTGAAAATACTTAAAAGAGGTAACTAACATTTTTGGGCAGGGGGTGGGGAAGAGCCAATGAAGAAAACACTTACCAGCTCTACAAGTTTCTCCAGGAATGGAATCAATTTTAGGAGTTCGTTGTCATTTTTATCCATGAACCAGCTTTCTATAGGGATTCCATTTGAAAGCTAAAGTTTAAAAAAAAAAAATCATTAACACATGATGTATACTCAATTTATCTAAAAATATATCTTGTGCAATAGCATTTTGGGGAAAAAGGTTTCCCGGCTAGAGTTTATTAATATGTATTTTCCCTCTAAAGTTTGTATTAAAATTCATTTCCAAAATACCTCCTTCCTTTACGGACATCACAACAAAAATTTCCACATCAAAGCTGAAATAGAACTAGAAGTTCTGCTGAAGTGAAAGGCGTTGGTATTTTGAGACAATTTTATGTGAAAACCCACATGGATGCTGGCTGTGTACTGGCTGTCGCAGCCTGCGCAAACGAGGCCAAGCCAAACAGGATTTTGGTTTTTTGCTTCTTTACTGGAGGTCAGACGTTGAGATCACACTGGGCACTTCTCTATCTGTGCAATGGGCCTAACCGGAGTAGTTACAGGCCGTGCTTCTGGGAAAAGCTAAATCACAGCATATGACTTTCTAACGTTTAAGCATAAGCGATTTTCACAGCTGTGTGTCATGTCAACCAGCGATTCGTTGCATCTCACTAGTGTTAAAAAAAAAAAATCCACAATAGAGTCCGAGCAACAGAGTGAGAGACTGGAGGGTGCGTCAGAAAAGCTGCATGCGAAGGGGAGTGGCTGGCTCTAGAGCCTCTTCAGAGCAGAAGTCACTTAGTTTGCACTTGATCAGCTCTTCACAAAAAGAAGAGAAAAGGAAGCCAACCCGAGTGAGTTCGGTTTCTAAACTTAAATACAAATTTAAGCACAAAACTTCATAAGTTAAATCAAAATGTCATGTTTCGCTGTCTTCCTTCAGAAAGTTTGTTGCTGTAGCTGAGAAGTTTGCGGAGGGCAGCATTCTTACCTGATAAGCAAAGGCTTGCGGTGAATTGTCAATTATGATCGTTTTTGAAAGATCTCTACCAAGAATGTTTAAATCCTTTATGTAATTTCCTTGTACACAAACACAATGCTCACGGAAAAGTCGATGCCTGTGATTAAAATAAAATACTAATTAATGAGACAAATGACATCATCTGCATTGCAGAGTTAACTTTGCCCAATGTTATCCAGTTTTTTTCCCTTCTGATCTACTTAGCTGCTTTTAAAGTTTGTTCCCTTTTTTCTGTTCTCTTGTGAGCTTTTTACTGGTAAAATCACTAGTTAATCCAGGTCTGCAGGAGGTTGGTTGTATTTAACCAGAAAAGCTCAGCTCAGATGTAACAACTATTTGTCCACAGGCTGCTGCTTTCCAACCCTTTCTGCAGCCGGGTCGGCAAAGGGACCCTGAATACTCCCGTGATTTTGCGAGGCCCCAGCATCGGAGCCTAGTTCTGCGCAGGAGCCAGTTTAGTGGGGTTTATTATCCCTCGATTTTGTTCCAGCTGTTCCAGCAGACGGCCTCCCTGCGCCACTGCGTGCTACAACAGAAACTATGTTTTCCTTTTTACGTTACCTCTGTTCGTAATTAACCTATTTCAGTTATTAGAGCTTGAAAAAAGCCTCGAGGCCAAAACATTCCACCAACTTCTTCCTTTCCAATTAGTCTACTCCCTTTTAATTTATTACAGAAGAAATACATAGTAAATGGATGGATAGACTGAAAGGACTCAGATTAAAAAAAATACCAGGAATAAAAGTGAAATTTCATGGAAATCAACATAATTATAATTTAAAAATAGCCTGTAAACTAGACAGATTTTGAGTTTTACAGTGTCATATTACAATGCAGTTTCCTTAAGGCTGCTTATATTTTTAAATGAAGTTTTTAGGTGCTGTACATAGTGTGCTTAATTTCATAAAGGGGTTGAGTTCCTAATGTTGCTATGGAGGAAAATAAGCTGATGCCTCGGCAGCAAATGCATTTATATATAGATCCTGAGTCACACGTGTGGAGTGCCTGACAAATCTACCTTTAGGCTAATGTCAAAACTAATCATGCCTTGATGTCAGCTCCTCAGTGCCACATGAATCACAACTATTCATGCATCACATGAATCTTTGTGCAAATTCTTGGGATACTGTTTGTCTCTGTATTTTATTATCTTTTTCCTGTTCCTAACGCAGTTAAAATTGCAGTTCTTAATCATACGTGTTAGGTTCTTGGAGAAAGGTATTTAACGCTAGGGATGCACGCTTGGGCTCATTTTCTGCAAGCGCAAATACCTTCCTCGCTCCTGCCTCCCGTGTGGCTGTGGGATTCCAGGGACTGAAGGGATTTGAAAGTCAGTCTGGTTTTGTTTGCCTGTTCAAAACGCAGTGGCAAGCAAGTTTGCCAAAACCAAGCTAGGATTCTGTTGTGTGTGCCACACAAAAACAAGCAATAAAATGACTGTTCCTGGATGAAAACTCGTGAGCAGTTTACCTTCACGCTCTTAAGGAAAATGAGTTATGATGTGCCTGAACTTCCAAGCGAAAACAATGGATGCAACCACTGTCTCAGGCCAAATGGTAATTTTATTATGCGTGTAAAGAAAAATCAAGTTTTCACTGAAGAGTATTACAATAAAATGATGCAGAGAACTGCTGTGGCAGTGACGTCCCACGTACGGATTTTACACAGTTCTGACTCTACTCAAGCCCAGTTGTTTCCTTCCCTGACTTGCGACACCCTGTGTAGGGCGAATCCCTGAGAAGACCCCTCGTGGGTTTCAACTTTCCCCTGTAACAGTCCACTTTCCACATGAGCATCACAGAAAGAATCTCATCCGGCAGAATTTCTTTATGCCTTAAGGAACTGTTCTTGAGAAATGCCATTCACTTCCAAACACAGCTCAGCATTTAAATAATAAATCAAGTTTGAACAGTTTAAAAGTAATCTCAGTTTGCGTTCTTTATTTGTAACGTGTATCCCAAAGCAGCTCAATCACATTTTTGATGCCCAGGAAGTCATTTCCCTGCACAAGCCTGACGTGCCCCAGAGACCGGAGGGGTGCGGGTTTTGGCCACGGAGGGCAATGTGAAGCTGCCTGGGTTTATCTTATCACCAAGGCAGTAACTCAATCACTTCATTTCATTTTTCTCTCACTCTTAGACCAGACAAAACCACAAAGAATCAGTTTAGCGAGATGCTCTGCAATAGCAAACGTGTCATAATCACTCTCTTCATCACATTTGTTAAGAAACAGCAGTTAGTTTGTTACAACAGGTAGGGTCACAATTTTCTATTTTTACCTGACCAGTTGCTTTTTAGGGTCTAGTATGTTCAATAACTTGTCTGCATACACCTTCTTAGAAGCAGTAAAAAGAATGATCTATGGATTAAAGGGGAAAAAGCAATTACTTTAGATATAAGTATGTGAATATAATTTAACAATGAAATTCGAAGGTAGTGTCTAACTGTTTTTACCTCATAAATCTGAGACATACGTTCCAGGAATTCTCGGAAGAATGGCCTTAACCGGACATAAACCTGCAGCAGAGATGGACTTTTGTTAAAGATTCAAAATACTTCAGCTGCACTACTAAGTACCAGTTTGTAAAGATTAGGTCACAATGAGCACTAGGAACAAAGTAAACAGTGAATATTAACTCCTACAGAATAACAACTCAATTAAAACAATATTAAATTAGCTTGCAGCCTAAGCAGCTAGAAGTGAACATTAGGCTTAACAATTTTCCTGGAAAATTTGATGGAATTAGAAATAATTTCAATTAAAATATAAAAGTTGGCCAATCGCTAAAGAAAAAAATGAAGCTGGTTGCTTTGACTAAACATTTTGAATCAGCTTTCACCAGCTGGGCAGCATCAGTTCAATTACTAGATAATGTGTGCCAGCACATTAAATAATCTTCTTAATAACCTTTTCCCACTAAGAATTACACATTGAATATGGGGGTGTCAGACGTGATTAAAAAAAAAAAAAAAAAGGCTTCAGCTCTTTCCAAATTTCCATAAATTCAAATTCCACCAGCACAGAACTGCACACATACATAATTATTCCCTGTAAAACATTGTAGACTCATGAGAAGAGATACCACGTTAGGAGAGTTCTGCATTTCTCTCTGATTTAACCCAAAACACCCGATGTGGGCTCACATGGAGGCACCTATAAACATCGTACTGGGGGCAACAGCCCAGCAGCAGGGCAGGCGTGAGGGCACCCACCGGCACAACATTCACATTTCTATTTGAAATTTCTTTTGATGGCCTGGGGTGAGGTCTGGCACAGATCTGGGCTTGACCTAAACCAACAGCGACGACACTGATGCTAAAGGGTGGAAACGCCAGCCTTGTGCGCAGCTTACTTCTCCTTTTGGTTCAGAAATTGCCCACATAGAGAATTACAGTTTTGAGGAAAGAGTTACTAAAATATGCAGAAAGAGACAGGATTGTACTGAACTTCTTTAAATTTCACCCAAGGTAATTTCAGCTTTATCAATTTTTTAACCGCCAGTTAGGAAAAGGCTTACACGTACCTTCAAATCACAGTAAATCTTTACCAAGGATTTGTATTACTTGAATTGAATCGTATCAAATTTAGATGTGGACACAACCAAGTGACCAGAGGGGAAGAAAAGAGGAATAGTTTAAGTGAAGGCAAAATTTCCTATTGTTAACGCATGCTGCAATTGATTTTAGTTCTTTGAAGGAAGCACATATTTCTAAAACAATGTGAATTTCATTATCTAGCTTAAAATTGGGTATGACTTTCATTTGTTTCTGTCATATTTCTAAAACAATGTGAATTTCATTATCTAGCTTAAAATTGGGTATCTGTCTTAAAGTGTCTAATTTCTGACTTAAGTTTGCGGAGAGCCCAGTTACTACAGTAAGGCTGCAGTTTTTTGTTTGTTTTTTCCCCTACAGTAGGAGCAATCCTCAAAAGCAGAGAATCTGATCCCGTCGGGTACCAGGACTCCCGCTCGTGGCATGTGCAGCCACTCGCTGACTCTGCAGAGTCTCCACTTCCCCCTCACGCTGGCAAACCCGCTTTTGGAGGCAGTAAAACCGTCTCTATCCAGTCGGCTACCTGGAGTGGTTTGGAGGGCCCTGGCCTGTGCCTGACAGGCTTCTGAGCTGCGTTTAGCCAACTACTGCAAAGCCAACCTCCTAAATACAGAGTCGACAAACTTGTCTTCACGCCACGTCTCCTGATGGCGCTCGAATCTTTGTGAACATGACACCTCATCTTGCCATAACAAGGTAGTGAAGTTTTGCTCGAAGACTAGACGAGGTGTTTCCCTTACCACAGGAACCAATGCAATGAATTAACTCGGAGCCTGCAGCCGACCAGACGCTAATAACATTCAAATTGTCTGTGACTGTAAAGTCAGCGCAAAAGGCTCCTTCAGAAGGTCTGCTCTGTACCCAGCAAGCACAGAATGCAGCCAGCGGCCTCCCGCGTTGTAACCCAGAGTTTAAAGGATGGTAAGTTTCTCTTTGCAAAAGGATTATTCTCTTCATGTCATTTTTCCTGAGTAAGTATTTACTTTATTGCAACCTAAACCTTTCTTTTCAAAACAAAAAGTAAGTCACAGAAAAGATACTAATGTTTTCACTGCACAGGAGGTAACATTTGCAAATAATGGTGGGCAAAAAGGATGATATTTGGTTCTAAGGTTTCTTCAAGAGCTTGATTTCAAATTAACGAGCCTATTCTCCACTACGGAAGAAGCACAGATGTCATTTCAGAAACGGTCTCTTCAACATCTCTTCTACAAACTCTCCTGGCAACCCAAGCAGTAAACTAAGGTATCTGTCGATATAATATAAATAATCATGTTTACAAGTATCTGAAGGGTGGGTTTAAGGAGGATGGAGCCAGGCTCTTTTCAGTGGTTCCCAGTAACAGGACGAGGGGTAACGGGCACAAGCTGGAACATAGGAAGTTCTGATCAAATATGAGAAAAAACTCCCTTACAGTGAGGGTGCCAGAGCACTGGGACAGGCTGCCCAGGGAGGGGGTGGAGTCCCCTTCTCTGGAGACTTTCAAGCCCCGTCTGGATGCCGTCCTGAGGGATGTGCTCTGGGCAATCCTGCTTTAGCAGGGGAGCTGGACTAGATAATCTCTAGAGGTCCCTTCCAACTCTGACATTCCGTGATTCCGTGAAAAACATCTTCTATGTAATTTATTGTTCCTCTTAAGTCTGGATTGAATGATATTGGTCATAATGGCCAGTTAAAATAATTTTTAAAAATCATTCCATTAGATCAGAGAACAGTTACAGCTGCTTGGGCTCCTCACGTGTGCACGCTCTTTCTGGTTTATTTCTCACTTTGTTTAGCCTGTGGATAATTGCAGCTTCTCTGCAAGGTGTTCTATTTGAGATTGCTGCCACGCAGTTATAAGGCTGTATCTACCTTAATATCCATCTTTCTCTAAGGAGTTCACATGTGAATGCAAACAAGAACTCCATGGAAAATAATGTCTTTGTAGAATATGCATTTGTAATCACAGCTTATACACACACATAGACAATTTAACGACGACATTGATGGCAGATTCACTGGTCTGTTTGTGCTGGTTTGTGACACTGGCACAACATAAGGCAACCACATCATTACACCCAGCTACGACAAGCTGACCCAGAACTCCGGGTAACCAAAGGAGAACAATTAAGTAACCAAATTAGAACAAAATGCATCCATCACTCCAGTGAGTACATCTAATGTGAAAGATGATTTTTGAAAATATAGATAGAAGTCTAATAATAATTTTCACCATTTTTAATGACTGAAAATTTGTCAACAGAGATATATGATATCATCTACTTCAAAGTGACTTATACTCATAAATGAATAACGTATATGAAACGCCCCCTCAAAGTTTTTTGGTGGTGTTTTTTTTTCGTTTGTTGTTCCCCCCCCCACACCCTGTTATTTCAACAGCAACAAAATCTAAATGTGCAAAATCAAAATTGTCATTCAATGTCTTCCTTGTTCAAAGTATACAGAACTTTAATTGTTCAAAGGTAGAACTGGAAGGAAGCATTATTCCTTTCATGCATTAAAAAACCCCCAAAAGAGACCTGTGTTCCACTTGTCAAAATCTCTGAAATTACAGTAATGGATTTTAGTGTACCTGTGACATAGCTCCCCACCTGGTGATTTTACCATCATTTGACAAGGTGAAAACCAGAGCCAGGCTAGTTCAGTTGCCCAGGTGAAGCTGCAGGTCCCCTCCGCACGCCCAGGGTAGGCGCTCTGCAGCATGGCCAGGCCCCGGCCGGCCCAGCTGCACCCACGGACGCGACGCGACCCTGGGGCGCAACAGGCACCAGCCCCGGCTCACGTAGCTGCTCCCAGCCCTCCCCGAGACAGACACACGCGATGCCCGGCGCTGGGTCTCGCTCCAGGCCTGGCGGCAGGCTGGACTTGCTGGGTGAGCAAGCCCGACTCATTGCCGACTGGACCGTGCCTTAAGTGACCAAAGACAAAGATCATCCACTAACAAGACCGAACTGCTGGAAGCATAGCCGGCAATGGCTCTTCAAGGGGCAGAAGTGCAATTCTAGAGGTTCTACTCAATTAAAATTAAGCCCTCCCAACCTAAGACAAGGTTTCTTTGTGGATGCTGCCCAAGATGCAGTAACGCTTCCTGGCTTTCAGATCCAAAGCTTGATGGCTCTTCTGTTATTTCCGAGAGACAGTGCAGAGTTCATTAGAAGAGAGAGCCAGAACTCACAAGCATTGTTTGCCACGTTCCCCTGCAGTAACAAAGTAAAGCATCTAAGTCCTTGCTGGCGACAGCAAGATGGAATACATGTAACACTATATTCAGTAACCTACAACTGACCTATGGAGCTCCAGAACATCTTTCACGGATCACAAAGATCAAAGGGAATTATTCTGTGATAAATCCGTAAAGATGCATTTCATCTGAAGAACTGAGTGAAAACATCTGCCTTTTGACTAATGCACGGAAGGTGCCCCTTGAGAAGAGGGAAGAGAGGGTGAGGTGATCTCATGTCTGGGACTTGAAGCCAGCAATAGAAACAAAATCTCTTTACCAAAAAAAAAAGAGAAAAATTTCTTCCTAAGATAAGCTGCTTATCTTATTATGTAAAGTAATACAAAGAGTACAAAGTCTAAAGTCTACAGTTGAAGAGCTGAACATTTATTTTTGTTTTGCAGTGAGGTGTAAGATAGCACTTAACAGATACAATATTTAAGAAAACTTCAGTTTTGCAAAGACTGTATTTTTACTAAGTCCAAAACTTACATGCTGGCATAATTTAGAGATTTTTTGAACTAAGAAAACACAAAAAAATTCATTGTTTCAAAAGCCTTATGTAAGTAAGCCCAGCTGTACCCATTTCACAGAGTTTTAAATTTTTTTTATTTTTTTTTAAACAGAAATCGGTAAGTGATTCATCCAAAGGTTTAAAAAAACCTGTATGCCAGTGCTGGAATCGCATGGTAATTTCTAACTTTGCAGAACACTGCTCTGTCCTGAGACATTAAATAGTTCTTCTCTTCCGCATAACTCCGGGTAAGTTGTGAGAAGTAACTTCCAAGTAACCTGCTTGCTTAGCAAACAAGCCCGTATTTTTAGAGACCTTTCTTCAAAAGCAGACCATCGCTTACTTTCACTGAAACAAGCAACAACAGAGCTGAGGTCCTGGCCGTGAAACTTGTGCTTGACCCACAGGCCAATGGAGTTTAGCTGTATTTTATAACAGACCTTCTAGAAGCCAAGTCAATCTGATTCTTACTCTTGTAGTATCCTACAACAGCCGCTTCTGGAGCATCTTTTCGCCAAGTGCCTGGTTTATCATAGCACTTCCTGCATGAGCACTGGCTTCATGCCTTTGGATGGGTAAGAAAATGGAAATGCTATGAACCCAGCTCACATTTGCAGAATTAGTCAGACTTAATGTGAGAAAGGTAAGACATTCAGCAGGAAAATGAGTACTGAGCTAGGTTCTACTCCTTAAGAAATAATTAATAGGTAATTGTCTAATATTTTTGGAAAACCTACAAGAAAGTGCTACATGTTTAGATACTAATGGAAAACATCTTCAGAAACGTCTCGTTCGCATCTAGCATTGTTTTCAGTGGGTTATATTATACAATACTTTATATATAGTAACATGCTGACTTCTACTTTGCTCAGACAGCTTCTCTGCTGCCAGCTAAATGACTTTCAAAATGAAATATGGAGATGTGAAATTAATGCAGGACTATTCCAGAAGTGATGGTCAAATTGATAAGCAAACCCATACATTTTAAATGCTCATAAATAGCTAATCATTGACTAAAAATGCTAAGAAGGGTATGAAACACCAACAAACTTCTTTTCAACTTTTATCATAGGAGAAGATTATTTGCATATTATACCCTAGTTAAACATGAACTTAATTGTATCCCTAAAATATCTGTCTTGCTTATTACCTGTTACTTAGTAAGAGGTGGCTGTTTTGTCAGTGTCTAGTGCAATATAAAATCAGCAAAACAGAATATAGTGACCAGGAGAGTGTGCCCAAAGGCAGTGGCTGACTTTCTGAAGGCTGCAAGGAGCTGTTGTTCCTTGGCAAATCCAGGCCAGACTCTAGAGAGAGCCAAGAGAAAACGTCTCCAGGACCCTCACAGTAACTGTACTGTATCGAGGGCCATACAGCCCTGTGTACAATGCCCTTAAATAAAGCTTTAGAAATGTTGTAAGTCACTCCTTCCATTGACTTCTATTTCCTAAAGGCAAAATCCCGGTTAGATCTCAGCATAAACAATCACTAGAAGGTCCACAGTTCTAGGCAGAAAATAGACAAATCATACTGAGATCTCTTAAGAGAAGGAAGGGAAAAAAAATGAAGCTTTAGTCTTCCTGATTCTGTTAGCAGTGTCAAGAACCTCCAAAGAACTAATTCTAAGGCTCATTCCAAGTTCAGCCCGGAGGAAACTGTGCACGGCCATCACCAAATAAGAGATCAGATAAACCCATGTTTAAAAATTATTTCAGCTTTTCAGATTCCAAGGGTTTTAATATAAAACTGCAAAAAAACCCATTTTTTAAGTCAGGAAAAATACCTGGACAAGTGTCCTTTTAAGGTGCCTGATGACTGGCTCATTCTCCAAAGATACTAGAGTGGGGTCCCATATCGTGCGAACTACACGGTGGGGAAGCTGTTGCTACTCCCAGGTACACCACACAAAAGGACCTGAGAACAACAGCCTGGGGTCAGTGCAGCATCTTTGGCAATTGCTGGAAGAGAGTTCCTCCTTCCCGTGCTTCCTCTATGGTACGTCAACGTAAAACACACAACTAACACCACCTCCTAAAGCAGAACAAAACCCTACTGGTCTCCACAAGACAATCACAAATCACTCGAAGGACCCAGCAGACTCCCTCTGGGGGAAAAGAGGTAGAACTGGCACTGGCAAAGCCTACAGCCAGACCAACGCGCGGGACAGAAGCTAGTGCGTGTCAGGCTAAGATGCCTTCTCTATAGAAAGAAAGGATGGAGCGGTGTGGACGGGTTTACCCTGCCAGGGAAGGAAGTTCACAGCCCCTGGGACGCTGCTCCCGGGAGAGGCCACTGGCTGCAGAGTCAGTGTTCCTGCCTCCACCTGCCGGCAAGGAGAAAGGCTGTGGCTGCAGCCGCTGCTGCACATACCAGTCGCGCTCTCTCGGCACTGAATGTTTACAACTGGAACCAGTGACTGACGTTACCACGATGTGGCGGCAATAACCGGTGCTCCGCAGGATTTGTGATACAGCACAAGCCACCCCGCAAACCCTGACACCTGCAGTTTATAACCCAAACAGTTGTTCAATGCCAGACAGTTACTCACCTCTCTTTAAACGTGATGATAACAAATACACAGAGCAAGAACTCATATGTTAAACGTAATAAAAAGTTATATATTTTTCTATGCACACTAATTACCTGGTAAATGACATCTTGAAAAAGAACTGGAAAAGTGAGTGCAGCATCTTCTAATTCGTTTAGACTACAGTGCACTAATGTTTCATCCTAGCAAAAAGAAAAAAATGGTATAAGAGAAAGAAAAGATTGTGAAAAGAATGCTAAAAATAGAAGTAATTTTCTAAATTTTTATGCTCATTTTAAGGTAGGTTTATTTAGTCTGGAAAATTTATTTTTGTGTAAGTGCTGTCAAGACTGAAGAATTCTAAGAATGAATTATGCATTTCATTATTCTCACAGTGTTTGAAAAATTTCACTTAGAATTGTGTGCTAGGGCCATAATTATAGGAAGATATTTTAATTTTGTAGGGTATCCTGGCATTCAGTTCAAATCTGCATCTGTCAATTTGAATAATCTATCCATTCATACGACCACCAGAGGACACGCCAACCGATAGTGTTCATGATAAAATCATGTTCCTGACATCATTAACAGGGTCTGAAACAACTTTCAAAACAGAGAGACTAAAGGAAGTTATTATAAAAGACAAATATATTTTCTGTGAATATTTAAGACAGTGGATTTGTGCCCTCTAAGAATAAGAAAGTTCTAAGAATTAAAAGATTCATTCTTGATCAATCTTGACACAAGACATACAAAGCTGAATTTTCCTATTTATTACATCTCATTTTTTTCCACATTGGATACAGGAAAGCTTTATGGGGACAGATAATTCTTTGTTTGAGATGACAGAAATTGTAATGCTTTTTTTTTTTTTAACAGGATGTTAAGTATTCAACAAATACAGCAAGCATTCTATTCTTGCTGCTCTTAATGTTCTTTCTTAAATGCAGACTATCTTTATCTAAAAATACTATGAAAATTGTGTAACATTCAACAAGGCCTTTTTGTTTAAAGCAAGCATTACTAATTTCAAAAACAAAAAAAATAAATGAAACACTACATACCCCCCGCGTTTGGTACGTGTTTATAAAGATATTTACCAAGTCTAGAACTAATGAGAATTCTGGTGTGCTTCTTGTTTTCAGTGGAAGAGCTGGCTTCCTGTTAAGTTGTTCTTCTGTTAGTGGTGGAACATGTTTGATGAAATAATATCTGAAAAGAATACAGACTGAGGTATAGAAATGTACACACATTATTTAACTGGTAATGTTGTAGCCCTAGTTAATATTTCAAATATTTAAGGCTGCGCAAGAAATAAGTATTTTAAATTGAAAAAAACCCCACATCAATATACTTATTTTTTAATTTAAGAGCTTTTGGAATTCATTATCATAACATAAAAATGTTCCAACTCAAAAAATGCTTTCATCCAATACCCAACATGGTCAATTTAATATTTTCAGTACAAATATTAGCACTTACGGATCAAAGACTTCCCAGTCTTCTTCATAGGTGGCTTCCGCGTGAGCTGATGAGTAGCCACTGTCTGGAGATACTGGTGCTAAAATTCAGTGAAAATGACCAAAACAAAAAATAAAACAAAAAATCCACAAGAGCTAGTCTTATTAGTGCAGTTTTTAAAAGTGAAAATTTGCACTTTATACACGAGTGCTTCAAACAACAGCGGAGAAAAAAAAAAAAAATCTCCCTTCAGCCCCATGCTCTCCATCTCCATGTTCACCTGAAACCACCCGCGCAGCTCCTCAGGAAGCCACCTGGGCATCACCAGCCCCTCCGCTTAGAGGTTAAGTCTGCCTCAAAGCCCTCAGTGCTACTTATCCACCAATGCTCTGAGGGTCTGGGGAGGATTTGGATAACTGCTAACAATTTGATGCTGCCCATCCAGAGAGAGGAGAAGCTGAATTTTATGGATATAATTTTTGTCAAAAAAAGGACATATGGTGAGTCTTTTGAAGAAAACGTGGAAAATTAATGTAGGACCTACATGTTTCTCATTCACCTCACCATATTGTTCTAATATGAGATACCCAAATGTTGCAAATTTCTCTTTGGTGATCAGCAAGTCGAGGGTGTGCATTTTTAATGGGGGGCAGTGGGTGTGAGAAGGGTTCAATATCAATGAAAATGCCTTTCTTCTGGAATCTTTGTTTTCATTGAAGAAATGTTATGAGGTCAACTGAGTTATACCGGGAATAGATGAGACTTGGCCAAAACTGTGTCTTTAGTGCATAAAAGAGATTTGTCTATTAAACATAAAAACCAATATTAATACTGTTTGCATGCCCTCAGCAAACGTGAAATATTAATGTATACAAAATGCAGGTGCTAGGATTTCCCGAAGAGTACAAATTACATACAGCTTCAATACTTGAGCCGAAGGCAAACACGCATTTCTTACCTGTGAGTGGCGGCAGGTCACGGTCATTTGTTTCCTCCACTTCTTCTAACCCGTTGTTGACGGCGGATCGGACCTGCCCAGCTTGGCTGGTGTAAGCTGCGCCATTGGTTGACGTTGCAGTACTTGTAGTGATCTCATCCACCTGCTCCATGTCAAGCTGTTTGACTATTTCTTCAGCTTCAACAGCTTGTCCTGGAGAATCGGATCCTGATGTTCCTGAATGAAGATTTCGGTACACTCATGGTCAGTATCTTTAAGCTGAGTTACCTATCAGAATACTCATCGTCATTATTAACCGCACACACAGAAGTTTCAAAATAACTGAAGGTGGCTGCAGTTGATTCATGTTACAAAAATAGGAACCAAAATGAAGACCATGACAAATGCCTTTATATTTGGGACAAGGAAATTAATATCAGGTCTGTTTGGGGTTTTTTTTTGTTGTTTTTTTAAATAAAAGGTACATCGCTAGATACTTACACCTATGAAATAAATATTCTAATGCCTATAAACTTATTGCTTCTTCTATTAATGATCAACCCTTCTAAGAATTAAGGAGGCCTTTTATCTGGTAGTAGTACCTCTTGGTCTGTAAATCAGAATGAAAAGTGTACTGACACTCAAAACAGCTTTTTCTTAAAAAAATCCATCATTCTTAGCTTTAACACTAGCAGCTTTTTAAGTAATACTCACCATTTTTATTTGCTGGTGAAAAAAAATTGAAAACAGGAGAAAATATGGTTCCCAGTAACGTAGTTCGTGGGGGACTGCCAGTGGTAGGATTATCTTCTAATTTTCCATTTTGCTTTACATGTTGGTTTGTCATTTCGTAACTTCCAGCTTCTGTAAAAGAAAGTTATTAAGTATAATACCAGGCTTCTGTTTTCCAGTTACATCCTCTCTTTTATTGTTACTATTTTCACTATGGAAAAGATCCCTCTTGCTCACGGTTCAATTGGGTCAACAAAAAAATTAGCCTAAGTACTTAATTAAAAAAAAAAAAANAAAAAAAAAAAAAGAGCTAGCAATTTTCTATCAACATAAAAACAGAACGCCAATTTTCAACACCATCTTAAGTTTAACACTTCAAATTAGGAAGTACTAATTTTTTATAAAAGTATGCTATAGTTTAACAAATAACAGAAGTTTAAATCCTTTGAATGGGCTTGATGACAGAAGACAGACTTTAAGCCGCTGTGCACCTTTCCCAACAAGCAGCTGTCAGTATCAGTGGGACTCCACTAGATGGAAACAAGAGAAAGTGGCAGCGGAACTCCACTGGCTGAACCGCCAAACTTCACACGATCAAGTCCATAGTTTATTATTCTCCACATATATACACATGCACACACAGATGCATAAATACAATTATGAAGTCAAATATTTTTTAGTTGTTAACACAGGTAACCATGGACACAGAATTAAATAAACCTTCACATTACAAACATAACACATAACAATTAAGGTTCTCTAAAAATGTGCATTTACAGTAAAGTACATCCTAGAACTAAAAATTGCCATCTCATGGCTGCGATCCAAGACACAGTTCGGAGACTGAAATCAAAGAGAAGTTATTTACTTCGCAGGAACAAGTCTTTGAGACGTCTGTCCATATGGAGTAGCAAATATATTTTGTGCACACGAGCTGAGAATCCTTTTGTCAGCTGAGCCTGATGGAGCGGCACAAGGACTTCACAATTCCATCTAAAAGGGCCATGCCAGCTGCAGCTCCCTGCCTTCATAATACGGAGAATCTTACCCAAGAACTTCCTATCGCTGTGACACGAGTTCAGTGCGCTCTGTGCGTGTAGCTCACAACACTTGATCTAAGCCAATAGTTTCATCTTTGAGCATTGTCTGCATCACACTATAAGCAGGTGCATATCCGTTCTCTCTCCAGGAGGCAAAAATCCTTAATTAACAGTAGCAAATACTGGAAAAAGGGGTTTCTCCTAAAACCATGTTGTTACACAGACACCAGACAACAACCAAACACGTAAGTCTCTCACACTGCAACCTTTCCATCGCTGAAGTCACTCATTTGGAGCTCTATCCTCTACTTCGCTACCAATTTTGCAAACCTTGTTGGACTGTGAAATCTTTGAGAGCTCTGCCTTGCTGACAAACCTGGCAGAAACCAGACAGTGGATTCCAAAGTTCTTGGGGGAATGGAGAGTGAAGGAACACTGACAGGCAGCACAATCACATAAGTCTTGTTTCCTTAGAAAAGAAGTCTAAAAAATGTTTTTAAGTCAGATTTGGAACTACAGACAATACTTTAAATGTCATTGACCATTTCATCCTGTATTAGAGATATTCAAAAAGAAACAATTTTCACAGGGAGGTGGTCAAACACTGGGAAAGGGTTGTGGAATCTCCATCCTTAAGAGATACTCAAAACTTGACCGGACAAGGCTCTGACTCCAAAGCCAGATCTCCCTCCAAGCTGGATCCACACCGCCGTGAGGGCAGCAGAGGGACTGGCCCAGATCACCTTCAGAGGTCCCTTACAATCCACATTTTCCTATGATTCTGTGACAGAAACCTATCTGTGTTTGACAAACGCTTTCGATATCTAAGGACACCTGGTTACTTCCACAAAGGTCATGAGTTGGGAAGTCATTATTTCACTTTTTTGTGAGAAAACAGTATAAGATCTAAATCAAAAAATTATCATTGGCTTTTTAGAATAATACTTAAAAAAAAAAATTAAATTAGTTCCAAAATAGCTGGTCATGACCACATATCCACATTGTTCTTACAAAGATACAACGGATGTGTCTGAGAAGTAATGTTGGAACTGTTGCTTACAGTCTTAGAAATCTTAATTTTGCTACAATGAGCTCAGCTTTGCTCTCACTGAAGTCAATCACAACACCCTTAATAACCTCTGCCGCTGACGAGATGTCCTATATTAGTTAGCAGCTGTAAGACTACAGAATCACCATTCAACTGCAACAATGTACAATTAGAGTATTAACAAACCTCCATTCATTTGACTTTTCCGCCGTACTCGAGAGATCTGTTTATTAGGCTTTTCTCCTGTTTGAGGTGTGGATGTAATCAAGTTGTTATCAATATCCCGTTCAATTCTACTTCTTTTTGCAGGATTTTCTCTTTCTTCCTTAAAACAGAAAAGAGGAAAAAAGAAACATACTGAATAGTGCCTCTTTTCCCCACCGAATACCACCAGAAAACATTAGCTCTTAGGGAGAGTTTCACAAAAGATCCATCTATTGTTCCAGAGGCAGAATAGGCAACATGTATCTGCCCAGCTGGAATTTTAAACTCATTTAAACTGACACAACTCAAGGTAAATAGCAAAGTACTGGGAAAGAAAACTGTACTTGGAACTTCTATAGTAGAAAAACTGTCTTTAAGTACTATTTCACTGGATAGCCAATTTATACACATTTAATTGCTATGGAGCTAGAGAAATGTAGAGACAAGGCAACTAAAATGATCTGAAACTGGATTTCTCTGCCTGTTAAATATACAGGAAGTAAACTGCACTACAATGTCCGACGTGAAATTCTCCACCAAGCTCTCTACGTGAAGTGGTTTGCAAAATTGTATGGAACTTGCTACTATTCAATCCATATCAGACAGCACATGGAAAAACTTGGCTGTTAAAATGCTGTAAGCAAGGACTGCAACCCAATGACCCTTCTTACCTTTAGGTAAATGCCTGTTCTCCCCTACGGCACTTTGATGAATGATACAGAACCAAACATTTTTGCATGTTTTCTCTGCATGAGTATATATGTAGGCAACATTTAAGACAGGTTTCTTCCCCTTTTCCCCCAAAGCACCTACTACAGCTTAATAAAATGGCAATGTGAAATCTAAAGCATGACCATATAGAGTACACTGAAATGTAAGGTGTGAGACAATGCAAAATAAATTGAATTTAATATAAAAATAAATAACAAGGCTATAGACCATATCAAAGTTAATTAAAATTTCAATTTTAGAATTACAATATTACCTTTCTGGAGCACCAGTTTCACATCTTTAATAAGAAAAGAGGAAAACAGTTTGCGTGCTCAAAAAAAAAAAAAAGTAAATAGATCTTTTAGAAAAATTAATCTAAAGCCCATGCTAACAGTACAGTAGCTGAAAAATACTAACAAACACGGAAATGTATTGACATCCTTATCAGAAGACAAGTGAACCACTGATCCCCAAAGCTTCCTACTGGCAATAGCCTTGACCAACAACCTCAGTGAGAACAATCAACTTACTGCCACTTAGAATTAATAGCACTGTATATACCATAAATCCATATAACGAGAGAAAACGGATGGCTCACTGAGCTGATAAAAGAATAGAAGGTGTCTCATCTTCTAGGTCATTTGTTCAAATGTTCATCACCAGGGGAAAAACGGGAGAAATTAATTAACTTCTAAAAGCTATCTACTGGCCTTCGTAAAATGAGTTGTGCTCTCATTCCGCTTTATGGAAAACAAGTGTAGAAACATTACAAAAATTCCAGTGGAAACAGGGAATCTGGCTGATGGTATCAGCAGAGGCATAAAGAATTCACTAGATCTGGAGGCCCCTTTCATCCTCCAGGAGAGGAGCTACCATGATGTGGTGGGAAAGCTCACGCTGCTGTGCCCGTATTGTACTAGTTAATAGAATTCA
This sequence comes from Dromas ardeola, assembly GCA_013398915.1. Classification (NCBI taxonomy): domain Eukaryota; kingdom Metazoa; phylum Chordata; class Aves; order Charadriiformes; family Dromadidae; genus Dromas; species Dromas ardeola. The sequence continues at coordinate 148,600 of VYZM01007444.1, forward strand.
AAGGTGAAATCACATATAAAGTTATCGTGCTATTTGGTTTATACACTCAAAATTTTATTGCACAGATAGAATAAAATATACCTTTTATATGTATTTATATAATGACCTATTTGAATTCTATGATCTATTCAATCCAATATAACCTATTCTTACCAATAATTGTGCCACAGGGAACATGGCAATGCCACACGGACATAAACATTTTGCTTGCTTTTAGGTTGTTTTCAGAAACCATGTCTGTATTACGGAATGGCCTAAACCGAGACTGGAAGTAATGACAACACATTCAAAGACAACGCAATTTATGACAGTGCCATAACCCCCAAAATTGAACAATTTCACAGGAACTTGCAACAGCAAGTTCTACAATATTTCCGATGTTAACATTTAACGATTCTTCCTGTAGGCATACGTCTATCAGCTTCTCTGGTCTATCAGATTTGTCAGTTTGTAAGTGACAAATGCTGTCGCACACTCCATACTACTGCTGACTTGCATGGGGACCCTGAGTTCGCAGAGGACCTCAAGATCAGACCTGCCACCATCTGCATTTTCGTCTCTGGTTTCTCTAACTAAAGAGCTATCATGATTGTGCAGATTTTGTTTGTTTAAGGAATATTTCTAACACGACATCTTTACAGTATCAGATAAATGACCCATGACTATAATCGAAGTTGGCAAGATATACTTGCTGTGAAGACATCTACTGCCGTAAATCCATGTAACCTCAGTGGGGATTTAGATTTTAGCATACCCATGAACGAACTACTATGGAAGTTGTACACATACACCATCTCAAAGAGTTATAACGTTTCCATGGCAACCACAAGACTACTTTGTTAAGTCATTAACGCTTTGGAAGGTAGCCCGGCAGTATCAATATCGTGCCATGCTAATGCCACTGGAACCACTCCAAGTCCTGCTACAGACACAGGAGAGGACATGAAAGGAAACGGGAGAAAAATGTGGACATTTTATATTAAAAAAATGTCAAGAAAAAAAAGAATGAAGTGCAATTCAAAGATTTGGGAGAGGAAAAGAAGAGGGGAAGAGAGAAAGTTAACAAAACCTTAGAGAGACAAAGGAAAAGAAAACCAGACATATTTCCCTTATCTTAAAATTCCAATGTAAAATGTTTTGCTTGGATTTCAGCGTGTTCTTGCAGTGGTTTTGCAGCCAAAATGCTGCACTAGTGTGCTACGATATAGATGCTGAATGTAAAACACATTCATTGTCCCACTTAAATAAAAAACAAAACGTAAGCAGATTTAACCATGTATTTTTACTGAAATATTTCTTCGTTGGCACCTCAATGTTTCTATGATAGGTAATTAACACATGCCATGAAATATTAAATTTCACTATATTTTTGACAATTTAAGAATATACTGTTACTTTAATTAAAATTATTTCAACTTCAGCTTGTTAGAAAATTATCATTTCAACACTTAGTTCGAAAACCAGAAAATACTTCTGAATTCATATCATATAGTTAATTTGGGATACGTTTTAATTTAGTTGTGACTTCTTGGCTACTCTTCTTTAAAATTTACAGCTACATAATAATATCTGGACTGCTGGGAGTGAATGAAGTTGTTTTTTTTTTGACTGGCCCCTCTTTACAGAAAAAAACCCACAGGTTTTTGAAGCAATTGCAAGGTTATATTGAGCCTATCAAAGTAATATATATATAAAATGCACCCTCAAAACATACAAGCAACAGGTTTTAACATGTGAAGATTAGTAAAATGCATATTTCTGTCAGGATCAAGACAGATAAGATTTAGTGGTTTAGCCCTGACAACATTTGAATTGGATCCACTAAGCGGGGGCAGCGTTCACTGCAGTAACACACTGAGCAGTCCAGCAATTTCACGGTAGTTGAATTTGTGGGGTTAGACTTTTATTGACTGATGGACTCCTAAACCATTTTGAATGAAAATGCTAAAAATATTCAGCAAATTTATGCTTACAGCCTTGCTTTTCTTGGTTGCCAGTACTGGTAATTCCCAAATTCAAAGAATCCTTAAACCAGAAATTAAAAATCTACTGAATTAATTAGTCAATATTTTCACAAAGAAATACCTAGGTAATAAATCTTGTGATCTATTGGATTGCCTTAAGTACACCTACAGTTGACGCCTGTAGGGTTGGAAGGTCTGCTTTTTTGTTTTTTTAAAAAAAATCTCTGTTATCTGACACAACTGTCACAGGTACTTTGTGCCTTCCCATTCTTTACAAGAATGCTTTGCTTCAACCACATTACATTTATTTATTGTTAACAGAAATGTTTTAAATCAAATTTAACTGAATATGACCTAATTAAAAAACAAAAGAAGAAACCCACTGACGGCGTACCTTGGGTGTGCTTCCTTTAATAAACTTTTTGATTGAAGACAACAAGCCGGTTTCATTTTTCTGGGGTTTCCCTCCGCCACCAGCTAAGCTCTCCTCCACCTCCGAGTGTTTCCTCTTCGCCCTCAAAGCACGTTGTGTGTGAATTTGATTCGATTGCTGAGAAGCTTTCCGCGTTCTCAGCCTCATTTTCAGGTGTTACACATGTAAAGCTATAAAGGGAAAAAACCAAGAATACTTAGTCATTGAAGGAATCATGAATTCAAAAACTTATGTAACACTGACAGCGTTCTGATGCACTGAGCTTTTACATCCATATATATGGCTTGATTTAAATCAAAGAGAAGAGCTATTTAAGTTAAAGCATAACATTGGCAGAAGAACAAATGAATATAGCCTGGCCATGGATACATCTAACCATTAGATCAACGACGTTTCTGCATAACCTCCAATCGGAGTAGTAGGAACAAAAAAATCTACCTGCTTTCAAGATGAAAAGGGTTGCGTGGTGCCTGGTGTCTTCAGCATCAAATGACTAGACTCAATGACCTAGGCAGTCCTTTCCAGCTCTGTGTTCCTCACAGTACTTCAAGTCTCTACATTAAATTTGAAATGAGGTATAAATCTAAATTTGTGTCAAGTGTTCACAGAAGAAGAAATCCTAAACAGGACTATGCATTCAATATGGGTGAGGATGCAGCAGTCCAACAAAGGAACCTACGACTGATCTTCAACACAACTCTATTTGGGAATAAGATTAGACGCAGGAAGACTCATGCCAGGGCAGTATTTATTACAGCAGAGTGAAAGGCCATTCCAGAGAATCTGTCCCATTTATCTCCAACCCTCAACTGGACTGCTGCTATAGTCAAATTTGTGCATAAATATAACTGCTTTTCTGAGGGACATGACTTCTTCAGTGGACTGAAGCTCATACTTGGGTTGATTTGAATGGGACTACTCATCTGCCTAAAATCACACATATACCGGATCAGGAGCAGAGATGATGATGTGCAGGGGGATGACGTGATAGAGAGCAGCCCGGCGGAAAAGGACTTGGGGGTACTGGTGGATGAAAACCTGGACATGGGCAAACAATGTGCGCTTGCAGCCCAGAAGGCCAATTGCATCCTGGGCTGCATCAAAAGAACCATGGCCAGCAGATCCAGAGAGGTGATTCTGCCCCTCTACTCCGCTCTGGTGAGACCCCACCTGTAGTACTGTGTCCAGCTCTGGAGCCCTCAGCACAAGAAGGGCATGGACCTGTTGGTGCAGGTCCAGAGGAGGACCATGAAGATGACGACTGGAGCACCTCTACTATGGGGAAAGGCTGAGAGAGTTGGGGTTGTTCAGCCTGGAGAAGAGAAGGCTCTGGAGAGACCTTAGAGCATTCTTCCAGTACCTGAAGGGGGCCTACAGGAAAGCTGGGGAGGGGCTGTTTGCAAGGGCATGTAGCAATAGGATGAGGGGCAATGGTTTTAAACTAGAGCAGGGCAGGTTTAGATGAGACATTAGGAAGAAGTTCTTTACAATGAGGGTGGTGAGACGCTGGCCCAGGTTGCCCAGAGAGGCGGTGGAGGCCCCATCCCTGGAGACATTCAAGGCCAGGCTGGATGAGGCTCTGAGCAACCTGATCTAGTTGAAGATGTCCCTGCTCACTGCAGGGGGGTTGGACTAGATGGACTTTAGAGGTCCCTTCCAACCTAACAGATTCTATGGTTCCATGATTCTAAAAGAAGTACCAAGAAATCCATCTGAGTTGTAATGCACAGAAATACTGGTAAGAGAGAAATACGCATTTCCTATCTGAAGTCATGACAAAAAGCAATTCTCTTTAAAAAGAAAAACATATGCTTATCACTATAGGAACCAGTATCTGCCTTTCTGAAGTGCATTTGGCATCGATCTTATTGCTGAATAGACAGAATAAATAATCTATAACATTTAAAATATAAGTAATGTCACAACAGCTATCTTGTTTAGGAAAAGACAATGGTGGCACAGATATCATTCACAAACATAGAAATACTGTGATCTTATTTTTAAAAAACAGTCCAAAAACTGTACACAGTTGAATTTGTTTGCCATTAGGTAAATCTCAATCTCAAATGAAAGAAGAATGAAGAACATAACTATGGACACAATTTTTAGAAGACTTAGCAAAGAAGTACGCAACTGGTATTGTGAAGAGTGGAATACTTTAGTTACATATAATACTTGTTTTAACTGCCAGCAAAGATGGGATTTCATTTCCCATATGAACATGTCCAGCGCTTTCCATCAGCAGTTAATACAACAACTGTTTATGGACGGGAAAAGGACAAGTCAAGATTCTTAAATGACTAAAGTAACTACGGCAAAAGTGGGCTGATATTTCAGGTTTAAGGAAAAACAACAGAAACCATAGGCTAAATTTATAAAAACTGGTTCCTTATAATCTTGCGCCCTCTAGTAACAGAAACATTAAAACTTGGAGTCCATGAGTATCCCTTCGTTATTAATATATGCAATAAAATCTGCATTTCATTTAAAAGAATCTACTGTATGTGGAAAAAAGCGATGCAGAGAAATAATGAAAAGAATCCCCAAAGATTTTAATCCAATTTTCTGTTCCTACTCCTTGCCACTAGAAAAATAAAACTATAAAAATAACATTCTTTTACAAAGATGTAAAATAAATATGCCTCTTATCAGAACTTGCATCTCAACTTTTCTTTCTTACAAACTGCTGCCAGATTAATTTTTTGGGTATGATTTATGGTGAGAAGGATCCACAACAATAGACATACGCTCCTATTGTACTGCTGTACAAATCGGGAGGACCTAATTATAAAATCAAAGAAATTATCAAACATCAATGGACAGGATGGTCCAAAGATACCTTAAAACATATAATGTACTTTCACTTCAGAAATATCGAGGAACGCGTTATTTTTTTATCAACATTGTGTGGATTAAATCATGTACTTTGAGTCAGTATAACTTACCAAAATCATATTATCCTAGGCGGCTGAAAAAAGAACAATTACATTTAAGGTTCCTCAGTGTTCTCGCATGTGGGAGATGAACTTATTCACAACCCTAGCAGGAAATATAGCCTGAGACAGAAAACAGCCATAAAACTTTTAAACTAAATACTTTGAATATATCAGTGTTTCAAGTTAAATAGTTAGCAATTTGTTGGAATGAAGTTAGAGAAAAACAACACTGTTTCGCCATGTTAAAAATATTCATAAAACTCTCCAAGGAGCTCTAGTCCCTCCATGCTTTGAAAAAGGGAATTTTATTAGCAATATTATCAACCTGTTTAGGAATTAATTTGGTTGAATTATAACTCTCTGAAATCCCTCAATCTGTATACTGCACAGAGACACACGTTAGCTCGCAGCCAGCAATCTCTAGGGCAGAGAAGCGAGCAGAGGAGCGCAGACAGCAGAGTCATAAACACTTCAACCAGCCCAGCGTCAACTGGTTTTGAATGGGCATGCCAGGCTCCCTCACACCTCCCACACCCCAGCCCTGTCCCACACGGGATGGCCGACCATTCTTGTCCGAATTCCACAGGTTGAGTGGATTTTTGTTTGCAATCCTTCCTGCCGGGAAGCCCAGCACAGGAACCGAGCAACGAGGCAGCCTATTCCCACCACGGTCCCTTGGGTACAGGAACCATATTTATGCTGAGAAGTTGAGAACTGGGAGAAGGGGAATAAAATCAGAAGGAGAGAAGGTACAAGAATATGCAATCACCAGAAAGGTACTTTAAGACATGGTACGATGGCATGAGGGAACCAGCAGCTTGCTCCTGCTCCCTCCTCATTTCTTTCCCACGCTCATTTCAGAGTTTGTCTCCTCCTCAGAGGCCAGGCTGGCAAACCGAGACAACAAGCATTTTTATGCCAGTTCAATCAGTTTATAAATGGCATCAATGGGCATCCAAGTAATGCAACCGAGCAGGCACTGGAGAAAGAGAGAACACAGCACTCACTCCAGTGACACAGGCAGACATCCCACAGCCTCCTGAGCCGGGGTATTCTGGAGAGCTGAACAGGACAGAGGTCCAGAGATGGATGGAGGGAAGCGAGGAGTCACTCGTGGCTCCATTCCCAGAGTACTCGCTGTGACAGAGTGCGGGGTTCAAAGAGGCACTGATGTCTTGGGGCAAACAGGTGGGTACCACATCTACACTTCTTTTAAATCCCTCCAGGGATGGCGACTCCACCACTCCCCTGGGCAGCCTGTTCCAATGCTTGACAACCCTTTTGGTGAAAAAAATTTTTCCTAATATCCACCCTAAACCTCCCCTGGTACAACCTGAAGCCCTTTGCTTTTGTCCCATGGCCTGTTCCTTGGGAGAAGAGCCCGACCCCCCCTGGCTACAGCCTCCTTTCAGGCAGTTGCAGAGAGCAAGAAGGTCTCCCCTCAGCCTCCCTTTCTCCAGGCTGAACACCCCCAGCTCCCTCAGCCGCTCCTCACAATACTCCTGCTCCAGATCCAGCTTTGTTGCCCTTCTCTGGACTTGCTCCAGCACCTCAATGTCTTTTTTGCAGGGAGGGGCCCAAAAGTGGACACAGCGCTCAAGGTGGGGCCTCACCAGTGCCCAGTACAGGGGGATGGTCCCTGCCCCAGTCCTGCTGGCCACACACTGTTGCTGACACAGGCCAGGATGCTGTTGGCCTTCTTGGCCACCTGGGCACACTGCTTCAGCCAGCTGTCGACTAACACCCCCAGGTCCTTTTCCACCAACCAGCTCTCCAGCCACTCTGCCCCCAGCCTGGAGCGTTCATGGGGTTGTTGTGACCCAAGTGCAGGACCCAGCATTTGGCCTTGTTGAACCTCACACCATTGCCCTCGGCCCATTGATGCAGCCTGTCCAGGTCCCTCTGCAGAGCACAAGAGGACGACACTCCAACATAAATACCAAAGCTTGGGCCCACGCATTGCTGCTCTTAAGCCTTTTCTGTACTGTAACACTTTTGTGGCCCTCTTAACTGTGGTCTCAAGTTAAGCCAACTACAGAAACTAATTTTCAATCACCTGTGCTATGGACTCTCTGGAAAGGGTGTATTGCACAGAACTGAAATAGTCAGGATTCCCTAAAAGACATGTGTTGAGTATATAAACATATCCACAAGTCAGAGTCTTAATTCTCGTTTACCCAGTTCAAAAAACTCTGGAAGGTAAGAAGAGAGTTACACTGAACTAATCCAAGCTTTTGGTTGACCATAGATAACCACTTACCACAGGGAATTAGGAATTAAGCAAATGAACAGTAAAATATAACAGCATTTGCTATATTCAAAGATGTAAACCACATATATTAAAGTGTTACTTACATGTTTTGAAAAACTGGGTAACATCCTACAATGCGATTTTATAAAACAGCAGTCTTTTAAAATGTTCTGGTGAGAAATCTAAGATGACTGTCATGTCCTAGGTAGGAATTAAACAAGACTACACTAAAAACAAATGTGTGTAAAAGGGAATTCGACAAAATTGTAAAACATTGAAAGAAGACTGACACTAGTGAAACTCCAATTTGAGAATGAAAGTATTACTTAAAATATGCTATACTACAAGTTGCCCGATTTTTCTAGAACTGAAACAAATATTAGGCAGGCAAAAGATGAACCAATTTAATGTTTGTCAATGGTGAGTATGTATTTATCCAGCAAGGAACCATCCAACTCATCTGTACGCTATTGCCAGAGAGTTCCTTGGCTCATTTCACATCCTGGGTATCAAGCCTCGGGTTATAAATATCTTTAATGGACTTAGCAACAGTTACATACAATCCTCTCAATGACAGAAGTTTGCTTTCCTAACGCTGATATGTTTGGCAGTGGACAGCTTTTACTTGAATTATATTTGTGTATCTTTTCTGAAACAAGCATCAACCAGACTACAAGACTTAACACACTCTCTCAGTCAAAATAATCAAGTCTAAACATGTACGTGAATTTCCTTCCTCAAACGCGGACGACTGGGATTTCACAACCGGGTCTCCCAGTCAGCCCCATTCCGAGGGGACGGACTGATGCTGCTGCCTGGGAGCGAGCGGCCAGACAGTCGCTGCGCGTGGGATCGCACGGAACAACCCTGAGCAACTTCTGCGCTTCAATTCTCCTTTCAGCAGATTCTCTGTCAGGAGCTTGCTGCTCGAAATCCTCTCTCTGTCCAATAGTGGCATTCCTTCACATCGTGAAAAGTTGATTCTGAAGCATTACCGCAACGTCATAACCCAAAGTCAACTGAATACATTCACAACAAATATACTGAACATTTGAAGACTCAAGCCGTGTTTCTGCACTATATACATGTCACATTTCAAATCCTCAAAAAACTCTTATTTCTTCAATTCCTTCCGCTTCAATAATAAACCCAGAAAGCAGGGGGAAAGGCAAAAAAAAAGAAAAACCTCATTCTTCAAAAGAGAAATACATGGCGAAGAGGGACTAAATGGAATTCTCATTAAACAATTTGTGAGACAGGAAAATAAGAAATAAAGGAGCTATTAAAAAGCAGCAGCTGAAAAAGCTACAGCTGCCCCTAAATTCCTCGTTTTCCCGAGCCCACCCCCCCACTAAGTTGTCATACTCACTACCCTGTAAATACTGTTGTTATTCCATGGCGCAGGTACCATGTACCTACAGGAAAGAAATTCCTGGGAGTGACTCATATTTCTAAGTAAGAACATACCTCCATGAAATCTTCAGTTAGGGGTGATTTATTTTCCCACCACATATGGTACTACTGTTTTATCTATTTTTCCCAAAACTATTAAAAGAAAAATTAGGTGAGGCACATATAATTACAGGGTTTAAGGCTTTTTGATATAGGAGAAAGTTTTAAGATGGTAAAAGAACAATAGTAACGAACAATAGGAAGAGATAACTGACAAGAAAATTTAAAATTACAGTGTTGAACAACTTCTACATTTAATTTGGCATTGCGTAATAACACTGAATTGCCATCACTGAAATCTATATATTCCAAGCCTGAACACCGCAGAGCTCCAGAGGATTAAGACAAGTGAACACACTTCAGAAGCGTAACTCCGTGAGCGACAGGAACACAGTAGGTGAGTTGGGTTTTTTTATTATTTTTTGTTTGTTTGTTTTTTCTATCTGATCAATTTCTCCAGCATTCCAACCTAACGCCAGGCAGACCAGCGAGATGCTATAAATCCTATGGATCCCACAGCGTACCGTGCTCTGCCCAGCACCACAGAAGGGGGATGGATGCGCAGGGCTGGAGGGCGTGCGAGCCCGCCTGGCCGCCCTCCCTGGCGCTGGGAGGGACCGGGAGCTTCTCCTACGAGGCGAGATGGAAAGATTAGAGGAAAGGATGAAACTTGTGTCAGCTACGTTGGGATCCTCAACATTTTTTACGCAACAGAGCTTCTGCTGCTATAGATTATCTCAACCTCCTATTGTGCACACAGCCTATGTTGATAGAATATTTTTTTTCTGCTGCCCGAGTACATCTCCCTTCCAAAGGACTGAAGCCAGCCAAAAAACGCTCCCTTCTCTCAGAGGAACCGTGCCCATCCGTTAGTTTTTGCCATCATGGAGTCAATGACATAGGAATTTCTGATCAAGTATGAAAAAAAACTTCTTTACGATGAGGGTGACAGAGCACTGGGACAGGCTGCCCAGGGAGGGGGTGGAGTCCCCTTCTCTGGAGACTTTCAAGCCCCGTCTGGATGCAGTCCTGAGGGATGTGCTCTGGGCAATCCTGCTTTAGCAGGGGAGTTGGACTAGATGATCTCTAGAGGTCCCTTCCAACTCTGACATTCCGTGATTCCGTGACCAGCGAGTATGAAAAATTCACACTGCAAAACAAAGTGTACTGAAAATTTTTGTGGAATATATCTGATCTTAACAACGGTGATATCCTTCCTGCATTACTTCCACAGCTTTTCTTGAAACACTTTTTACAGAAGCCCAGAAGGCAGTAATTTTTTTTTTTTTTTTAACTTTTGAGCAAAAGCATCAATGCATGCTGTTTATGTCATAGATACAGATGGGTACGTGATCAACACACACAAAGCTGTGAACTGCCACCAAATTTAACAGCTGTAATAACTGATGCCAGGGTTTGAACTTGTGAGGTACCAGTGGCGGGGTCAGGGTCCCACCATCAACCAGCTCAGACAACACAGACCTCACTGCTGAGAAAACATCTTCATTTTGTTCAAGTATTTCTGGACATACAAGCTGGAGCACAGTGGGCAGATCCACAGAAAGAGGAATCAAGAACAAATGTCTTTTTTTTTTTTCCTTTTAAACAAATAATACCAGTCATATTTTGTCAGCACATTTCACTACTGCAACATGACCCAGATTTCAAGTATGAAGAAACATCCCAAGGGGAAGCCATGTCCATTGAGCTGGCTGAAGTCCACTCACATGGTACTAGTGATGCTTTCAAGAGACGTAAGACCTTACGCTAGCGTACAGAGAAGCCCGAGTCCCCATGGGGAACAGGCAGAAAGTTGACAAGCCTACGCCTCGTGGGGAGAAAGAAATACGGGACAAACGATAACCCCAGTGAAATGATATACCTGTCTGGACTCACAACAAAGTCGAGGAAAATTACTTATAGGTAATAAGTCTTTCATCCAGACAGGCCCCAAAGCACTTTACAAACTTCAAGGAAATGCTTTTTGTTAGTTCAAAGATGCTGAGACTTTTCCCCCTCAAAGATTCTTGGACTTTCTTTAACCAACATACTCTCCTTCCCTAGAAAATTACTGCAATTTCATGTTATTCCAGCTGATGTAGTTCATATTTTGCAACGTACTGTATTACTGGTCACTCTTCTCAAATCTTTGAGTGTGTTTTTCTGCCACTGCTTCTAGAGAGACAACTATTAACTAGGAAACCATGATTCAAAGAAGTTTAGAAGTAGTGCTGGTATAGTGTAGGTAAAAGCAAGATAGAAAGACAAGGTTCTATAAAAACAGCAAAACACACAATACGTACTATTCAAATATTGGTGCTTGGTTATGAAATCTGGATAAATGTATAAAGAAACCATAAGTTTCATCAAAACAATAGCTAGCAATTATAACTACCAAAGACGCAATGCAAATGGCACCTCTAAATTTTCCTCGTTTCATTGAAAGCACCTTCTATTCTCCTCCCTATTTTCCAGGTTACCAAGTCATTTCAATCTGAAGTAAAATCATGCTTGAAAACCCTAGGCTTCGGTCCCCTTGTTTTAACCAAGATTCCTCTGTACGTCTGCCATGGGCTCGCATACGTAGTTCTACACTCCCAAAGCTTAAGCATCTCCCCTACAAGAAACATTTTCTTAGAAAGATTTTTGACAAAGAATGAAAACAGCTTTTTATAATTGGCCTTAACAGAAAATAGATTTTCTGTTACTTTATTTTTCTGCTCTAGCAATCATATTTCCAGGCACCATTGTTTTGCCATTGCTTTGCTAGCAAGGCTTTGTTTTGATTACACTATATGCATTTGGAACTGAAAGTTTATTCCCTCCTGGCCAAGATATTTTTCTCTTTGCGACTGAGGGCACACGCTTGTAATTAATGCAGCCTTTTCAGTTTGGGTCAGACTACTGACCAACGAAGAAAAATGGAGAGCTGGGTTAACCGTAGAAGACTTAATCTCAGAACAGAACCTCAAAATCTGCTGCTGAAGAAAGATACTATTTACAATCTCTGATGTTGCCAAGAGAAGAATTTACATTAGTCATCTTCAGATACTGCGGAGGTCACCAATAGCTGAGATGTTTTGAAATAAAAGTTTGCAGTGCTGGAGTTTTAGAGGAGTGGATAGCAAATTCCACTAGAACCAGCGCAGTTCCTGTTGAGGTTCTGGAACGGCCCAGCTGTCTTCAGACATATTAGGCTCTCTGGACATTTAATCCATGCTGCTGGGCACACAGCGAGCCTATTTTTGGAAGTCATCTCCCTCTTGTTACAACGCGTGGTATAGACAGGTTGCTAAACACTTCCTGAACAGACCTTCCAGGATGTTGTCCAACCACAAAAAAATCCTAATTAGTTACTTCTTTTAATCATTCATCTCATCCATTTTAAGTACCTTTTTAATTTAAAAAAAAAAAAACAAACCAAACACAATCCAAAACAACCCCAAAAAAAAATCATCAAGATTAATAAGCCCAAGTAAGTCTGTGTCGCACTACAGAAGCCATGGAGTAACTCCTGTGTTTGTTATGAGAAGCCAGCAATTTTTGCAAGGTCTACACACACCCGAGAGCTGCATTTTGCTAACTTCACCAGAACACCTCATCTCGCTCTACTTCACCTTAATCTTGCTGAGGGATCAGAACCACAGTCACATAGGACTTTGTCAGGTTCCTGTCTTTTAAAAGGCTAGAGAACAGTTTTGGCTGCTCCTTTAGCCTTAAAAATAGCAGACTATTTTTATTGTAGGACAAAAACTCTTTAAATGATAATATGATTCCTATTGCCCCAGAAAACATTCTTCCTTGGTGCACTATACAGCTTCAAAACCTTTAAAAATAGTTTAAACTGTGCTCTCTCTACCTTGTAAGGGTCTGCTATTACGCTCTTCTCACACCTGGCTCTCCTGATTCAAAAATAAAAAATAAAAACCGAACCATGGGGAAAATGCCATCACAGTCAAGATTTTTATCAGTCACCGTCCATACAAATTTTAAACTAAACATTTTCCATTACATATACATGCTGATTCAAACCTGACTTTTTCATAGTCCATTCTGGCCTATTTCTTCCATGGAAAACTTCATTCTTATGAATTGCTGGCTCTGAGATTAATTTGCTAGTTCATGCATGTAGCTAAGTTAAAACTGATATGGAAATAAGTGCTAACGTTTTAGCAGCTTTACTAATTTGTTAATGGTATTATGTTTTTACATATAACCTTAAAACATAATATTAAGACACCATGCACTTGAACCTCATTCAGTTCCAAAAACTTAACTGAAATGAGTTTCAGGGACCTGTCTGATCCCATCACAACAAGGCTAATTTGCACGTTTTATTTTCTTTCATTAATTTTTTTCATTCGTTTTATTTCGGGTGAAAAGTCTTCAAGAAAAACCAAACCTCATTGGCTATTCAGTGGAAAGTTATAGGAAGTTTCTGGTCAATATTCCAACAATATAAAGTATACTAAGTACAAGTTGCCAACAAAAATTTGTAAGCCAAAACTGATCTGCGTACACACTATAACGTTTCCATCGTTCTTTGATTCTACTCTGAATTTCACTTTTTTATTTCACAAACTAATTGCCTCCAGTTTGGTCTAACATATCTCTGCCACTTTAAAATGCATGAGATGTAATGAAATAATTGCTTTATGGCCATAAAGTAGCAGATATGGCTCTCTAAACAAGCAGGGAATTGCTCTGTGGTGTGAGAAGACAGTGTTTGGCTAGTGCCTGACTTTGGAAAGTTTGTGTTTGAGAAAAAGGCAGGAGCTATAGAACTATTAATACCAGCATTACTGATGCCGTATGGTGCAGGTTGACATTCTTAAGAAAAAACATGCAAAATCAGCCAGCATTTTAGCATGCCTGGCAACCCGAGAGACTTCTGGAGCCAGAGAAAAGGGAGGCTTGCACATCTGTGTCACGGGGCACGGATTCCTATGCTACACTAGTAAATCTGACTGGAACAGAGATGGCTAAAGTCCTCTAATCTCCACACTTGTCCCATAAATCTGTATCTATAAAATCTGTAAAAATAAAAAGTGCTGATATCACCTGTGACCTTACACGGTTGTTGGATTTTTTTCCAAATCATTCCCCAGGGTGAGGAGCAAACCTGGGGGAAGCCCCTCCATTGGGAATCCCACAGAATAAGAAACGGCCACGCCACGTCATCTTGACAGTGGTTAATTTATTACATTACAAAGCGGTCACGTTGTAATTTGGGAGAATTTTCCAGGTACTGGGGAGACCTAATTTAACTTAAATACCAAACAAATACTTGGAAGAATGTTAGTTGTTACCTTTGTGCCATATTGTATACATGACAATGCACACAATACTGAAGCACTGAAGAAACAAGTTAGCAAAATCGAGTATTCTTGATATTTATAAATGTTTTAATGAACGCAGAAGGAATGTTTTCTAATTTCCACACCTCCTTCCTCTACATCCCTTCCAGCTCAGCAGGTACTAGTCCATTGTGCATTCTGACCAGCTACACCCATACGACAGGCTACATAGTTCAGGGATGTTTTCTCTGACAGCAAAGTCAATTTGAGGAGCTCTTCATTCCTCCACCAACTATGCCATTTCTGCCTTTCAGCATGTAGCTGCAAGGCGTTAGTTTTTGCCGAGCAGCTGGCACAGGGAGTTCCAGCCTCCCCTTCTCGGGCACAGCTCACTCTCACCCGCGCTGATAAGAGTTTGCTCCGGAACAGCCTCAGCCCATCTAACTGCTCCCCGAGGCGGCTCTGGCACTCAGCTAACCCTTCAGCTAGCCATATTTTTAGGCCAGCTTAGTAAACTGAAATGTTTCAACACAGAATCACAGGAACAAGGGGTGGAATAAAAACATACAACTGCTGGCAGAAGAAAGGACAGCCACCGCAGCAAAGCAGCAAGCCCAGGGCACAGGGTTCAAGCACCGTCCCGTGATCGTCCCTGTGTAACTACCTAACCAAACACAACTGCTCGGCCGGCAGCATGCTCTGGCACAGCCAGTGAGGCCAGTGGCACAGCATTCTCCTGGATGGTGCTCCGGAGCAGCCCAAAGCAATACAGTGGAGAGGGCTGTTCTGTGCGGCAGGGCAGCGGGTCACCAGGCTCTGGAGGAAGAGCGCGTGGCTGGGAGGATGCACCCAGGGTCACACCACTTGCTCTGGAGGCCACGGAACACACCCTGGCCCCTTTCATTTACTGGTCGGTGGGACCAAAGCAGCGAGGTGACTCTTCTGAGCTGCTGTGGAACCACAGCCTCAGCTCTCCAGTATCAGCTGTGAGGCTGGTTTCTTTTTGTTGATGTGAACAGTGAAACTATTTGGGTTTAAAATTTTCCTTTGTTATGTTAACAAAGACCATCCGGTCACAAATTTTTAAAGCAACAGTATTTTATGTCATGAGTTTCATTTGCTTATTGTACTCTTTGAAGGGCTGTATTCTTTAGCATAAATATTGATAAGCTTTTTCTATTACAGTTGATTTTTTCACAGCCTGGTTTCTAGAGAAAATAAGGCTTATACAATTGCACTGTCCATAACCGTCTGTGTGTCTGTCAGTGCACTCCTGGTAAATGTGGAACCCACTGACCAATATCAACCCAATTTCACAGAGGGAGAGGAATTTCAAACATACCAAGTTCCTACACGTTTTCTGAAAATCAAAAGCTATGTAGGTAAGACAGACCCTTTTAGTTTTCCCAATAAGCTAAAGACGGCCCAGTCCTTACCCTACATCCACCCTGACTAGGTACAGACATGCTCCACCTTGTCTCCTCTCCTGTCCACCTCGGAAAAAAGGCCAGCTCCGCAGCAGAGCTGGGACAGTGACCGCAGAGCCACGCGTGCCCCTGCCAGCTCAGCCAGCAAACCTAGCGCTGGCTCTTCCCAGAACAAGAGGGAGAGCTAAGAGGAGGTGGGGATACTTGAAATACTGTGGATGGAGAGTTTGGAGGTGCTACAGGAGATGAGAGGGCTGGAAGGCATGAAAGAATACAGGTCTGTGGAAAAACACACCTCATCAATTCTGCTGTTCAAGAAACAACGTATTAACTGGACTATTTTAGCTTGTGCTCATGATTATCTTGTTAAGTAGAATCTGCATTTATGACACTCACAACATGACAATAACATAACTCAGAAATAGAGTTTGAAGAAAAATGCTAAGCACACCATTCATGTAAATGGTTAATATCTTTTGTCCCTGAGCACCACAGTGGATCAAAACTCCTACAGAGTAGTATTTTAAAACCTGCACATTAAAGGGCAAAAAAAAAAAAAAAAATCATTCTCTCTTCATCCTTTCAGTATCATATATGTTATAAAACAAAAATTAGTTTTGTAAACTCTCTTTGAACACAGAGGATAAACAAAGTCCAGCCAGGTTAGTTTAAACACCCATCTATTGCAAACCGAATTAACTCAGTAGACGTTTTGCAGAAGCAGACGAGGAGTGTCCATCTAGCCACAGGGAAAAGAGCAGAGCTAAGCCATGGAACTCACCTAACAGGTGAAAAAGCATCCATTCAGGCATTCAGAAAACTCTGCACAGGTTTCACCTCATTTGCTGCTAACCTCTGATGGCTGACTGAAAGCTCTTAACCCTCTTTTACAGCTTTTTCACATCAGATTTGTCCCTCCTGTCAACTGCTGTGTGCTTCTCACTCCTTTCACAAGGAGCTTAACACAAACAAAAACTTTAGAAGTGGCATGGCATCTTCTGCCTTCCCATAAGGCAAGATGTTGTGTAATGTAAATCTGCACCAGTTTTTAAGTTTGGATCAAGCGCAAGCTTTTGAAAGAGATCGTCTCATCATCCCTTCGGTAGACATAAAGCAGTGTCAGAGCACACCCACAGGAGCCCTCCGACTGAAACTACACTGGAACATACACTTCAACCACTAAAGGACACGGGACCAGATGGAGCTAAAACCTCCAGAAAGTCCTCAACGCCAACAGACTCATTCTGCTCTTACTGCACCACGCTATTTGACAACACCAACGAAGACTGACAACACTTCGAGGAAGCTGATATAACAGTAGTGGATTTACCGACATAGTTACTTTAGTTTAAAAATAAAAATAAACCATCAGACAACAACAAAGCCCTAGTAATTCTGTCAAAATATCAGCTATCTGAAAATGCGGGCACAGAGCCTTTCATATTCCCAGCAACAAAGTCAATGGCACATTAACAGCTACACATACTCCTCTAACCTTACAGCACCTAAACTAAAAGGGAACAGAAAATAC
The DNA here is from genome assembly GCA_013398915.1 of Dromas ardeola. Classification (NCBI taxonomy): domain Eukaryota; kingdom Metazoa; phylum Chordata; class Aves; order Charadriiformes; family Dromadidae; genus Dromas; species Dromas ardeola. The sequence goes on from VYZM01007444.1 coordinate 165,891, forward strand.
ATAAAGCGGGGAAAGAGCAAAGAGCAATCTTCTCGAAATTTTGAAGGCATGGACCACTGATGACAAATGTTTATTTTCTAATCTTAAACTATTTTATGGTTTGGAACCCTAGTATGTTAATTGACTCAGGACATTTTTATATTAACTATTAATCTTTGAGATTGAACATCATCAAACATTTTCCAGGTATGTAATAAACCAATCTACTATCAAAAGAGAATTATCTTCAAATAAGTCCAACAGGGTAATTAAGCATAAGACGTCTTCATCTGAAACTGTATCTGTACAGTTCATTTTTCCAACCGAGCTCTCAAAGACTTTCTCTTAAGAGTGGTAGTAAGCTTTCTCATCCTTAAGCAACTCAAAACTAAGGCAATCTAAATCCAGTAATTACAATTGTTTAAGAATATCCCTTTAGCTACATTCAAGTCTTCAAAAGTTTCTTCCAGATCTGTATTTTTAAGAACATAAAATAGAAGTATCAAGATTCTACTAACTTTCTTGTTTTCTTCTTTAATATTCATCAGTTATGTCTTGATAAGCAAAATAAACAAGCTTTTCCAAGCATATTTAAAATGATTTAATTACAACTGCTTGGTCTTGACAAGAGTTTAAGGTGTCAAATAAATTGAACTAGGTAATTCAATCAAATATACTATATTTAAGTCCAGTAAGCACAAAGCCCGTAAGTACCTTTAACGTTCTCGTAGATATTTCTGCTATTTATAAATTACCTCCTTTACTGCTTGCATACTTTTTTCCCCTCTCTGAAAACTAACATTAAAACTTCAGTTCATGCTACGCTTTTCTTTAGCGAACACAGAAACAACACAACTATTGCCCACGTTGCTACTAATAACTAGCTTTCTCTTATCCTCTTTATTTATTTCTTAACTTCTGACAGACATCCTTCATCATTTCCCAGCCACGCACATGGTACACCCCACAGGCGCAGGACTGCAGGACAGGCAGTGCCACAGGTAGCCGCGTTTCCAAAAGGGAATGAACTCAGCCCTCACCTACAGGGTTTATCCCCCTCCCAGGTGGTGGATCTGAATCAGGTGACCAGGCATCACACGACAGCCCAAAGGCATTATTTCATATAAAAGGAAGCCTGCTGCACCTAAATGAGCTCCCCTAGGACAGTAAAATGAGAGAAGTTCCTAGGAAAGGGAGAAAAGAGAAGCAACTCAGGTAGCGTTATCTCATGTGAAGAGGACACTGGAAAATGAAGCGGGGCCAAAGGAGACCACAGAACCCAGCTGTTACCTCAAGTCAGCCTGCTCCTTCCTGAAATAGTGAATCCTTCAAAAACCCCAGCTATGAGATGTAAACTACAGAAGAATGAGCCTAGAGGAAGCTACAATGGATGAAGCAAAATCCCACCACAGGGGGTAAGGAATAAATATACCTGTATTAGACTCTGCTCCAGCACCTTCAACCCCTGTAGAAGATACTGAGCACCCTTGAAGCTCTATCTTGATTAAAGAAATGTGTGTTAGACTGTGCCTAAACCAGAAGCTTTACCAGTACAATACTACCTGTTAGAAATGTGAAAGGGAGGGGGAAATACTCTTTTTCCCTAGTTAAATACAGCTAGGGTAACAAGCCTCCTTGTAAGTGCAAATGCAACTCGTGCTGGCAAAAGGAACCCCTTTGTGTAGGGGTTTTACCACTAACTAGGCTGGTATTGCTATGCCATAAAGTCCTTGTGGTGTAGTCTAACCCTTAGATTGAATTACCTACCTGCCTCTAATTAGCACCTCCTAAAATATAGGGTGAATCAAAGCAATCGTGTTTTAGAATGGCCTAAAGTAAACTAAGTTATGATTTAGACTGAATCAGTGCAGCTAAAGCTAAATTGCTTAGAACAACTGCTCTGATTTGATCTGAGTTCCTATTAATTTGTTAACTTAAATTAGCTCTTCCTAAACATAGCCTAAATAAGGACAGGTTCCATTTCTTTCGTATGAGGCTTCAAGGATGCTAACGTGCCCTACAGTATCACCTTCCTAGCCAGGCTCTCCTGATAATGACACTCCTGCTGTCTTGCCACTGTGTGTGTTTACATATATATATAATGAAGTAACTTATAGGTAAGTTCTAATTCAAATGTTTTAGAGTCTCAGATCTTTTTTCTCCTACTTACACTTGGTGTATTGGCAATGAGTAGAAGGATATATTTTTTAGCATTGTGCTACTTTAAGTAAGTATGCATAGCTTATTTTCCAGATGCTGTGGAGTTAACAACTCCTTTTAGTTAAACTTATTTCCATGATAATGTTACACTTAAAGTTACACTGCTACAATAAATATTATTAATTCAAAACTAGACGTGTTTCCCACCCAACAAGAAGAAATTCTGAATTCGGACGGGAGTTAGGACTGTTAGGGGTAAGTTCAATTTCCATCATCTCTTTTATATGCAACTCTGGCATCCACATCACTTAGTGGCCAGCAGATCCTCATTAGATCTAATGCAACAGATAGGCAGCTTCCTAAATGCTGGCTTTAGGGTTATTTTTAGCTAGATGCACAGAAATCTGATGGATGGGGCTGGACTCTCATAAAACTTTCCCCACGGGGAGCAGTATTTTTTATGTCACAATGCAGCAGAGATCAATGTGGCTGCTGAGTTAATCCTGTCCACCCGCAGCTGCACATTTCCTTCCCATTGGCTTGTCCCCAGATCTTGGTACTACCATAAATACTAACACATCAGATAGGGAAACTGAGGCAGCAAAGCCTGTATGTCAGACCAGACATCTGACAGTGTTGGCAAAGGTGAAACTACACTTCAGGCTGACAGTCAACGCTTTATTGTCTTATACCAGACTGTCCTGACAAGTGTTTTCTTTGGATCATGAAGTACGATGAAAGAACTTCTTATTTTCCATAGTTAAGAGGACCTTAATCAAAGTAATTACTGAAACTGATCTGATTGGGAAGTAATCTATTTAGAAAAAGTTAAGACTGCCAACTGGGAAGCTACTATCCAACCGCTGAAACTGATTGCTTTAAATGTGAATGATTTCACACTTAATTTTTCAAGTGCTATTGAAAATGTCTTCACCTGTGAATGTAAAATATTTATTTTTCTAAAATACTAAATAATGGCCATCTAGGCAACTCAACATGTAAACAACATGTTATGCTGGCTTTCAAGTATCTCCGTGTATGTGAGTTTCTCCTCCAAGCAATCAGAAGAGACACACTGCACCGCAACTCACCCTGCACTTCAGCAAATGAGCCCGTGTTTAAAGCACTCTACAGGGCCCGACACCGTCAGAATCCCCGCCGGAGACAGCTCCTCTTCTTAAACAAGCTTGTAAAGAGCTTACTGCTCCCTTCCAGGATCAGAGCAGCACGATTCAATTTAAATAGTCTGCCCCCTAAAAATTGTAATCCATTATGAATTTGATTAATCAACTATGCACTTATGGTGCATATTTGCATTTTTTGAAGACTTAACTGGGATGTATAAACATCAAATGAACTTTTCATATACAATAGATGAAAAACAATCTCCCATTTAAAATTTACAAGAGATTGGTGCCAACGCTTTAGTGGTAATGTAAGCTGCCAGCAAATGAAAGAATTTCATTCAGACTTGGTCCTCTACTTTCTGGGCTAATAAGAGTAAGAACCATCATATCTGATCTATTCACAGTAATGAAGCAGAAAGGCACTTGTCTGAGAGGAATGCTCTTGAGAAAGTACGGAATGAGGATGCAGTCACAGGGGGAGTGTGGCGGGGGTGACAACAGACTTTTAAATCTGCGATAATCCTAATAGTCCTATGCTGACATTATCAAAGTCCAAAAACCATGATACACAGCAATCTGTTCCCCTGGGGGGACACCAGGCTGAAAACACATGGATAGGGAAGAACTTGCGCAGGGTTTGAATAGGGGAAAGCTGCACATCCATGAAGTGGAAAAGGCAATTTCAGTGTTATACCATTACACTGGCTTCAGCTGTGATCTTGAAATTATCATGATGATGTTCTGGGACTTCCAGTTACTCCTTCAAAAGGGCAAGAAGTCTCAAGCTCTTGTCAGAGTATACATAAGTCTAGAAATGCACATTAATTTTAAATTTCTGCCAAATTCCAGTCCTACTTGACACATCCTGCTTTTACAGACTCGCAGAATGGTTGAGGTTGGAAGGGAACTCTGGAGGTCATCTTGTCCAACCCCCCCCTTCCTCGAGCTTTCCTTGCAAGCTCTTGCCAAAATAGTTCAGTTTGACTTTCAGTATCGGTTCTTACAAAAATGTGCGAGTACTCCAAGTTATTACTCCGCTTACACCTATGAAAAAGTTTCTTCCACGGGAATGAAATATTTGTGCAGAAAACTGTCAGAAGAGAAAATGTGATTCTTAAAGTCTTCTGCAAACGCTATTTTTGTTGGTGTCAACCTCAGCAGCATTACAAGTGATCAAAGAAAATAAAAACCAATACAGTACGGAAAAACTTTGTAAGATGAAGACTAAGCTTCCTTTTGAATTCAGTGGACTTTTTTTTTAACTGCTTAATGCTATTCAGCCTGCAATAGTGTCACATCAGTGTGCTGGGGAATCAACACGGTAGAAGGAGGTTATCAACACTTGTGGTGGAAGTCTGAAGATGGAAAATTACCTTTAAATTATGAAAATGCATGTACAGCTCCAGCATATGTGGAATGTTTACATCTTTAGAAAAATGATCTAACTGTACCATTAAATCTCTGGGACAGACTGACAAGAGAATTTTTTCTGTAATGAAAGAACTTTCTTAGATGAAACAGGAACGTCAGCTTTAGTACATACTCCACTGACTGGAACAGGATCAAGTCTTAACTAAGTTCCACACAATGTTTTCAGGGGAAAACTGGAGAATGTTTTATGGAATTTAAGTCGGGATTTGGCTTGCATCCTAGAACATATATCTTGTTATGAAAACTGCCGAAACACTTTTAAGTGGGCAAGCCACAAGTGTCCTTGGAGCTACCCAGTCAACTGGAAGTCACACAGGCAAAACCTCCTAAAGTAGAAAAGCTTGAAATCAGAAGGGGGGGTGAGGGAGGGGCAAATAATCTTGGAAGCATATCTGTTATACAGAACTGTTCGCTTGTGCCTACAGCGCGAAGTAGTTACAACTTGTTTTCTGCTATTGTCACAGATCCAATATGTTACTCCAGCTAAATCATAATCTCTTCCTGCCTCAGTTCATCCATGTGTAAACCTGGTTCACTAACTCTTACCTTAATGTGTCATGGGGCTTAATTAATAACACTTAGGTCTTTTAAGCCCTCTACAAACATTAACTACTTCTTGTAACAACTCTCTGAGGTATTATTATCCCCATTTTACTGATGGAGAAATGGCAAAAGAGGTTGTGACTTGCCCAAGGCAACAGAGTAATAGTTATACCTAGAGATCCTCTTCATGGACTACTGTATTGTAACAGTGGAAACTTATCAAGAAAGGCAAAGTCAATAACTACAATCTCAAAATTACTTTTTGGGTGCACCATGAGCAACTGGAAGACTATGAAAAACCCCTACCGGAAACAATAGGCTTGGTATCAGAACAAATGCTACAATCATCATCGCGGAGGAAGAAATATCTTAGGCATATCCAGGCTAGAGCTCACCAAAACAGTCACAAAGAAACTGTAAGACCTGTCCTCTCCTGTGCTCCTAAGTACCGTAAAACTGAGCAACAGGCTTGTACAGTACTCTTTAGTAACACAGAAGCGAGCAGATAATCAATGTGGTATGCAACATGCTAATATCTCACGCCGCGTTCCCGGTATGGACAGGGAATGCCAATAACGGGTTGGGACGGCGGGGGTCCCGCACGCCACTGCCCGGTACCTCACGGCCGCCTTCCCCCCGCTGCTGCCGCCACAAGTGACAGCGGACAAAGTTGGTGTCACTCCCCCCTGCCCAGCCGCGCCGACATCCTTCGCGGCAGCCTTTCGCCGCCCGGGAGCCCTGCACGGGCAGCCTGCGGCGTGGCGCCGGTGCCCGGCACCCACTGGGGAGGCAGCGGGGCGGCGGACCCCGTCCGTCCGTCCCGTGTGTCGTCCCCCCCGCCT
>VYZM01007444.1:173397-209562 GCA_013398915.1 Dromas ardeola
GGCCCGGCCCCGTTGCCGCGCCTCGGGGGTGCTCCGGCGGGGGAGGCCGCCCCCGGTCCCCGCCGCTCCGGGCGCCCCCTCCCCTGCCCGGCCGCTCTCGCTGCCCCTCTGGCAGCCTCAGGGCGTCCCCCGGCCGGTCAGTCCGGTCTGGCCTTTTGCAGGAGGGAGCGCCGCGGCGGCCGCCCCGCTGCCCGCTCGCCGGCCCTGCCCGCTGCGTTTGGGATTGCTCGGCGTGGGTAGCTTTGCCTTCTGCTCCAAAGCGTAGAGCAGCGCTAGTTTTGTGGTTTGAGCTGCTGTTTTAAGACGCCTGTGGAGTCTAGTGTGAAGTTTTATTTCCACTTTCTCTTTTTTATTTTTTTTTTTTAGGCAGTCTCTTTCGGTGTGAAATGTTGAGGATGCTGCACGCTTTAGTGTTTGAATGACTTAATGAAGCAGCTTGAGCATCTCACGCAGTACAGTGTAAGAGGACGTAGCGAGGTTAGATTTGTAATTTGCATCCTACTGAACTTGTATATCTATTTTTTTTCCCCTTGGTGATCTCTCTGATTCACCGAGCTTTTTAAACAGAAGTCTTTGGTTCGCAAGTTAATGTGTTACGACATTAGGATAACTTCCCACGGTATTGCTGAAAATGGAATGTTTTTACAAAAATGGCTTGTATCCGCATTCTCTAATTTAGCAGTAGGCAGAAACCCACACAGGTATTGTGTGTTTTCTTTTTCTAGGACCTGTTGACTCCCTTCTTAGCTTTTAAACCTGGATCATATTATAAAAGTCCCAGCTCTCTAGTCACTTGAAATATTTATTAGCTTGTTAAACTGAACCACATCTGCTGCTGTGAAGCCAAGATTTGTTTTAGAATTCTACCACAGGACTCCCGTGTTCTTTAGCAGAAGACATTATAAAGCTAATTTTACCATAGTTTCTTAAGGAAAGTGGTCGTAAAAAGGCAGTCCTCGTTCAGATCAGGTAGCCTTATTCCTTTAGAGCATTGAAGTATTTCTAAACACACTCATTAACCATAGTACTTGAATATTTTTTGTATGATCAGCTGTGAAAAGGGATAGCTTGGACATGTTAAAACTTAATTAAGATTATTTGTCAGTCCATTAAGAGGAACTAGTATGGCAGGATAACTTTGTGATGTCTCATAGTACAAGCCCAAAAGGACATTCACTGATACTCAGAAAGTGGGAGTTTTGAAAAATGGTAGGTGGAAATACTTTTTCAAACCATGTAATTAGAATGAAACTAGCTGCCAGAGGAAATCATTCAGCAAGATTCAAAGCAAGCAGATATTTGTATGAATACCAAAATGGTCTAGTGCCTTTGTAATGAAAGCCAAAAAAACATTTAGAAGAGAGATTAAAGCATATGACTCAGGGTTCAAACTAATCTTTATGGGAATGCCAATTGTACTTTTCTGCGTTACAGAATATTAAAATGTGTCTTCCACAGTGGTTTTGTGGTGTCCTCGAGTCACCTGATTCTGAGCCATGTCAGGGTATTGGAGCACCAGGATTGTGAACTTTGCCGCATGTCAGGTGGGAATATGTAAAATCGTATGGCTAATTGACATTGCTGTGAAGGCAAAAGTTCAAAGGTCCACCTGCTGTAACCTGTTCCCCACATTATAAGGTATACCATGAAAAGAGCATTAGCTCGGTGTGTGTGTAAAATGTAAAAACGCTAAATAATGCTGTGTCTGCCTGTGTACACATGAAGTATTAGAAGCTTTGAATGTGTGTTCCGTTCAAAGAAAAGGCTCCTGTATTGGCAGCCGTGGGTTTTTGCCCTGACAGTGGATTTCAGGCACTCTGTCAGACTGAGATTTTCTAGGTGCCTGTTTTCTTCACTTTACAGAGAAACTGAAGCAAAAAATGTATAGTTGCCAGAATATTACACATTCTTGAAACGTTATACTCTGAACGTTCATTGGAAAGGCCATTCTTGATATTTTATGATTTCTTTGCAACGTTTTTTTCTTTCTAAGTCTTGCCTATCTGTTAGCTTTGTGTTTATATCCTTATTTAAAATGACAGGCTTTGGAGCGACTGCCCTGTTTGTTGTAGAGATTAAGTATTGTGAGTCCACCAGTTCCTCCTGGTAAGCTGTTTCAAATATCTGCAGTTAGGGTTTGTATTTCATTTCAGGTTTGAGTTTAACTTCCTGCTATTGCATCTAACGCCTCTCAGCAAGATTCAAAAATCATGCACTGCTGGTGTTCCTCTTTCATGTGTCAGGACCCACATGTAGGGATCAGATCATCCCTCAGAATTCTGTTTCATAAGCTAAAATCCTAAGTGTTGCCCTGCGGGCTTTGCTTTTTCAGGGGGAAAGAGTCTAATTCCCTGGATAATTTTGGGGGGAGGGTCTTCCCTTAACTTCCCTGTAATAGTTCGGCATCCTTCTTGCAGATACCACTTGGTACTCTGAGCACAGCAGTTCGATCTGGTTTATTTTGCCAAAGTGAAAACAACTGTGACATGACTGAGAGATAGTTGTTGTATAAACAAAACAATTCTTGTTTGGGTTTATAGTTTTAAAATTACCTATTTCCAGTAATTGTTGTTTCTTTTGCTTATCTGAAGGGAATAAGTCTTGTTTAATAGGTAAACAGACCCATGCACTTGACTGAAATGAGAAGCGGCTAGCAGGCTATGCTTGCTCCCTCGTGCCTAGACGTCTGCGAACCAATCTGGCTGTCCAGGAACAGCTATAGACTTGCTGTTCTCGCCGCTGACACTTCAGCTGACAGGAATCAGAATTCATATGGTACTGTATCCCCCTACAGAAACAAAGGCAAGTGCAAATTTAAACGAACCTGTATGTATGTTTGATCTAGCACAGTGCATCACTGAAGCTTGTCATAAAACAATCCTCTAGGGACAGAAATACACATCCACAAGTAGTCAAGCCCTGTTTTAGGAAGTTAAACTGTAGAGTATCCATACTGGCAATCCCGTTGTGGCTGCATGGGGAGAGTTTGATATGGGCTGAGGAACTGAGGAATTAGAGTATTATGGTTTCTATATTGGCATGAAGTCCTTGCATAAATATCATAACCCTGTTTCTGGATGGCTTGAAAATTCCACTGCATTCTAGTAAATAGGTATATATGCCCCTGTTTTTTTGTTTGTTTGTTTTCTATTTTATTTAAACCAGTGCTGTACTAGAGAAATACGGTCATCTTGGTCCTAGGGTCAGCTAGAAAGCTCTAGCTAATGCAAAACACAGAGCTGTTTCTCCACAGTGATACAAAGCATGCAATCTCACATTTTCTAGTTTATTGCAGCAAGAGTTTTTATCCTACTAAATATTTTGGCCTTTCTCCTCAGAAAAGGGTCCCATGTTACTTAAAGTTTAACTTAAAGTTAACATACTTGGGTCCTGGGTTACCTGAAGTTCCGTATGTACCCTGCAGTAAGGATTGCAATTGCCAGCTAGATTTATGGCACGCTGAAATTCTCCATAATGCTGATAAAGCAGAAAGTTGTCAGATACAGACTTTCCTCAGAGGCTGGTGTTGAACAGGAAAATGGATTCTGCTAAGAACTCAGGACCTCAAAAACCTTGCTTCAAGTAAAATGGCATTTTTCGATCCAGCTTTTCTCCAATATGCAAACAAAATAGTGGTATTAAATATATTTATAGAGAAGAAAGCCTTTTATACACTCCATTACATATATTTCTTTGCCTTGGGAATATGTAAGAACATTCTGACAGCTGTTAATCAGTGCTGGTGATGGACTGTTTTGAGGATATGCAACTGATGTTGATAATGCACGCTGTGTTTTGAGCAAGCTTAGTAAGGGACTGCTTGTACTAACAATGTTATTGTTGCTACCTGAGAAACACCGTTTTAGGGTAATAAAATGTCATGAGTTGAAATATGATTTGGGCTTCTCTTGTGGCATATGGAAGTTGAAGAAATCACTTTTTTCTGATGCTTTGTTGCAGTATGTGCAAGTATGTAATTTCTTTAGTTGCTGTAAGATACTTGGGAAAGAGTGAACTTGTGGAGGGGAGTTCTCCACATACCACAAGTACACGCCACACGTAGATTGGTTCAGGCAAATCCAGGAGAGTTTGACGTGAGCAGTAAATGGCTATATGTGCAGAAAAGTGACGGCTTAGTGGATGTACCGTAAAGCGACAGGTAAAGACCTGGCTCCTCTTCCTCTTTTAGTATTGGTTTGGCCTCTGGCAGGTCATATATTGAACTGGGGGGAGGAGAGTGAGGGGGAGAGATTTTAATGTAGTGTTTTATAACTGCATTTTCGAAAATTGTTTATGCAGAGGGTCTACTGCATGTATTAATGTTAAACTGAAGCAGAAGTGCATGACAACGAGTGTGAAGTCTAGTCAACCTTGGGTATTTCCCAGGCAAATCATGCTGTGATTCACTGAAAAAGTTTAATGTTCTATTGCAAAATGCTTGCTTACAAGAGATCCTTTGTTCTGCAGGCTTTGGATTTTTCACTGTTTATGATTCTGTCTATATGAAAATGTAAAATGATAACATTTAATAAAATACATACACCATTAGATGTTTAGTATCTGTTTTCATCTTGTCACTTTAGTCTTCAAAGTTATTTTAAGCAGAATGCTCTTTGCGGCCATTACAATTCTGAAAAATGTGGTTATTTTTAATTTGTTTCATATAGAGCCATTTTTTACCTTTTGGCGAGATACTACCCATCAGTTTCTTGGTTTTCCTAATGTTTAAGCTAAAATAGGTTCATCAGTGAGTCTTTTGTGAGATCCGTGTAACTTTGAGAAAGCTCTGGCAAAGCCTGTTTACTGAAAACCTACAAAATTGGACAGTTGGGACTAACTAAAATAAATCGAGTTATTTCTTTGGCTGTTAGTTGTAGGTGCCTGCATTTCTGATGCTTGTTGAAATCATCCTTCAGTCTTGGCAGCAAGTCTTCGGCTTACTCTTAATTGTTTTCTTTGTGTTCGTTACAGAGGTACTTGGAATTTATGTAGTCATGACTGTGCTGAGATTTTTCCCAGTAAGCAGGATAAACACCTCTCTAATTTCACACTTACTAGGTTTGAAGACTGAATCAAATTGTCTTCAGAGGAAAACTTTGTCTCCTTCTCTCCATCCCATTTTTGGAGGGGAGAGAGGGAAAGGAACATTGAAGTAAGGAGGAGGGGAGGGAGGAAAATAACAGTGGCAGAGAGAACATTAAGTGAATTCTGGTTGGTTTTTTTTTTTTTTCCCCCCTCCTCAGCAAGCTGAATTTTTACCAGCTCCAAGTTTCATATGTGTCTCTGAGGTATAAGGGAGTACTCATGTTTTAAACTGAAACAAAGATTTATTCTCTGATTTTTAACAACCTAATTGATTTGAGCTGTCTGTAATGGAGTAACAGTTGCATAAGCTTTGAAAGTTCGTATCCCATTTGTATGCTAATGGCTCTTCAAGTCAGATTTCTCTGCAGGGCTGGGCATAAAAACAAAGTACTGCAATCACTTGCTGATCAAAAATGACTTAGGAATATGTATTTTCTTGGTTTAACCTTGGGCAAAATATTTTTGGCGTCACAGCATTCATTTACATGGACTTGTGAGTGCTTTTAAAGTATAGCCTTTTATAATTAGGGTTTTTAAAGTTTGGTTATTTATGTAAAGTGTATAGGGGTTTTCTCTTGTAATTTTGCATTGGAAATCTTTAGGAAATGGGACAATTTCAAGAATTTTCTTGGCCTTTGATATGGTATCAGCTCTCGGTGTTTGAGGCATTCAGTATTTTCCTAAACTTCCTCACACAATTGTTATATGTTAATTACTTTATGTCTGTACTGTACTTTGAAGCTCTAAAGTGTTGTTACTCTTTAATTAAAAAATTGGTAGAGATCACCGTGTTGACATGGATGCAGATAATTCACAATACATGCAAAGCAATTCTTCCAATAACCCTGCTGCCACAGTCTGTATTATATTTCTAATTACCCCGTTATTCTACTGGATGTCAAAATCTGGGGTTTGCCTCTCTTCCCTAAAGAGTGAAGACATCCCGATGCCTGCCGTTGGGTCGTTGTACCTTCACACCAAGTACCATGTGTAACGGTGTTTACTTTATTTAACCCATGCAGCTTTCCTGTGAGTTTCTACTGAGTTTTGGAGGCAGATAACGGAATTACTGCAGGCGTTTCTGAACACTTGTTTCACCCCCCCCCCAGAAGTTCTCAGTTGACATCAGACCAGCTTCAGCCAGCATGGAGATGCAGTAGGTGCTTGCGCTGCTTACTGGGGCCTCTCTTGGTGAAGGATATATACCTTTCTTCGGTGGAAATTGGTTTGCTGGATGCCCTTACGAAGGGTATCATAAGTGGGCCCAACAAAATGGCCTCACTAAAGCAAGATCCGAGCGGGTTCAACCGTTCACTTCCCTGGATTCATCCCCCCTCAGTGCAGGCGCTTTGCCTCGATGGTGGGATCGGGAGCCCTCGCTCACGTATTCCATGGAAAGCAGGAGAGAGCTGAATCTCCGTTTGGAGCAGCCTGGTCCTTTCTACGAACTGTAATAAGAAACCCAGAACAATTAGACACTTCACAAATTATCCTTGCTAAGTGCCTAGGGGTGAGTATATGAACCAAAGCCTGTGTACCAGAAATTAGCTTAGTGCTGCTCACGGAGTCACTGCCTGTGTGTCTCTGCCTTCTGTTCTCCAAATAACTAGGTCTCCATTTTATTACAACTTTCAGTATCGTTTTGATTAGTATATCGAAAAATTAAGTGTAGGGAATGAAATGGGGGATAAAGTCTTTCACCCCTTAGTAAAATTTTTGCAATATTATGATGTATTGCAAAGTGATTGGGATAATTCCTGCTATGCGTGTAGGCACTGCTAGCCCTGGCAGTGGTTCAGATGTCGTGGCAGTTACTTCCAAAGCATAAATGCAAAAGGAAAATTTATCATGTTAGGATGTTCCTTATGTTTTAAAAGTATTTTTTTAGACAATCAAAAAGCGAGTCTCTTGATGCAAGTGTCCTTCCTGTGCGCTTAATCACACTCTAAATGGGAGCATATTTAACATTTGAAAAAATGTCCGTTGGGCACAGCCCAAGATCATTTGTTCTCTGTCCAATTTTCTAAGTTTTCTGTGAAGATGATTAGCAGATGAAATTCTGCATGCTTGGGAATAGTCCCTCTCTCCTTGTGTACAGAGCTATGTATCTAGACAACGTGCCAGAAGGGAAGAGGTGAGAATGCCTGGCTTCCGAAATCGGGTCAAAAATGTTGTATCATAAACCACCGATTTCTGTACCTTTTGCCAGACAAGATTTTCACGCTTTACTTTTTTAAAAGCTATTTTAATTTTTCTCCCTGAGGTTCCTAGCGTGGTTGAAGCCACTTGTATTGGCTGAGCCCGGCAGAGCGGGAGCCGTTAGTTGCGCTGCCGGGAGTTCTGGCTCCAGCTGCGGGGCGAGTTGGGTGTCGTTAGCCATGCCGTGTCCAGCAGGGGAAGAGGTAATTTAAGGGGGGGCAGAGGGAGACGTCCAGGTTTATCAGCAAAGGTCCTTTTTACTCCAAGTGTACTGTTTTCTTCAACCTTCTGAAAAGTAACTGGTTTTCACTTTTCAAAGTACACGGTGTCCCTAAGAAAGAAGGCAGCTGTTGCCCACTGGGGTCTCACAGGTTAATAGAGGTTGCTCAGATACAGACTGGGGAAAAACATGAGAGCGTATATACATTTTTCACGTTGCTTGTGAATAGTGCTAGGAAGCCCGTTTTTCGATAAATGTGTTCAACCCAGTTTGGTGTGTGTTTGCAGGGCGACGTTAGGGTGGAGCTGTTATTCCTTATGGACTTCAAAAGTAAGTGTAGGGAAAAGATTGAACGAACCAGAAATCAGTCTAGAAAAAATGGAGTAACTGAAATAATTTTAGTTTTCTGGTACAGACAAAGTATGCTCTACCCCTTGTATCAGCTGATGCTTTTTTTTTTGCCCCTTTTTTTCCTCTTTTTTTTTTTTCTTCCAGTTTAAAGAATTGTATTAGAATTCAGCTAACATGGGCTCTAGAAGGGCAGCATGCCTGGCTGCCTAAAGCGATTGCTGATAAGTAAATCTAGCCTGAATTCTGTTTTAAATACCGGCTTTTTCGCACCGCCATGGTGGAAGTTGGGCTTTGGGGAGAAGTAGGTGCTCATCTTTACCACACTTACCAGTTTTCTTACCGGGGACCACTTGGCAATGCAGAATTGGAAGGTGAAGTGAAGCACTTAGAAGTGCATATGAGAATTGGATGAAAAGGTTTGTCAGTCCTATTGGCTGCTTTTATTAAGAGGCTACTCCTTACATGCATTGCCATGTGGATTATTTATAACATGAGCCTTACAACAAGAGTTCCTCAAGCCGCGTGCTGCTTTAGCTATTGGGATATACTGTTTAAAAAGATCTCGGCTGGGCTGCCGTGTAAAGACGCTTTGTTTGATTTTTCTTGTAAACCAGTTCCACCAAATGTGAGAGCCGGTTTCATTTCAAAGTCTAGCTGAGGGTTTCGGGGAAGCAGATGTTTAAGTAGCTCGCTCTCTCTGAAATATGGCAACGGTCTGTATGCTGCTATTTCCATGGAAACGGGTATTGGCTCAGCAGAAATGGCATCGGGATTTCAAAATTACATTTTAAAAAACAAAATCCAGATAGGTTAGTCATTCTTATTTTTACTCACAAACACTGCTAGTGGTGCTGAACACAACCTGCCTTTGGGATGGATTGGGTACAGTCACGCGGATCGGCAGGTCAGTGATTAATATTTTAAATTAATGCTTTTAAAAAGTGAGCTAGTGTTTGATGGAACTTTATTAGAAAAACAGGCATTTATTGCATTTTGCTCAGCCCATGCTCTTCTATGTACTTGCCTTCCTTGCTACGTAAGGCAAGCGCAGTTTTATCCCTTCTGTAGGCCTCCACCTTCCTCAAAAGAGGTGAAATACGTATGGGATGAGAGCTGCAGATATCAGCTAGTTGGCAAACTACGTGTAAGAAATAAATATATACAGTGGCTTACGAAACACTAAACTGATAATTTGTGTAATCTTTAGCAGCATGTAAAAATGAAGCAAGCCCCATTTTTTGGGCTACTTTGCCTTTGGGGATGTTTGCTTTAGGAGTAGCCTACTTGCAGCCAAAGGAGTTGCCCCAGTTCGGCATCGCTACAGCATTAAAAAATAGGATGAAAGTAGCGGGGCTTGCTGCTTCCCAGGATATTGTACACAGAACAAACGTCTCATGACGTGGAGGGCAAGGAGCTCCAGGAATTCCTGAAAAATGCCATTTTTTGTCTTGCGTCTTCAGCTTGATTATTCAGACACGTATTTTCCAGCTGAAGCCTTTCTTCACTGCGGATCAAGTCTCCCGCGTGCTCTAGAGCCGCGTTCCCGGCTGGCGGAGGGCTGTTGGGATGCGAGCCGGAGCGGAGGAGGTTCTACAGCCATGGAGCTGCTGCAGCCACGGAGCACTGGAGGAGGCAGGAGAAGGCGTCACCACCAGCACTGCGGCGTTGGGCTGTGGGCAGGGCTGCGTGGGGGGAACCCGCCGTGAGCGCGGTCCCAAAGAGAGTGGTGGTGTGCGAGGAGGAGGAGGGTGGGGAGGCAGAAGCACAGGCCTGAAGGAGAAGGTGGCACGGGACTGACTGTTGGGGTGAGGGAGCCGCGGGAGCTGCACGGGTGCGAGAGGGGAGATGGCTCAGGAAGGAGCGGTGACAAAGCCACCTACAAACAAGCGAGGAACGCTGCTCCACAAGCATTGGCAGTTTCCCAAAAGAACACAGACTTTTTTTTTTCCCTTTTCTTCACTAAAGTGGAATTTATTTGACAGAACAATTCCCCTTAGAAATAAAATTCTTTAAACATTGGGTCACTAAATAATGAAGGGTAAAGTGCTTAGTGACCTAAATTAGATTCCTTAAAAGGATACCCACTTAGATCAAACTGTGTTTCTATATGGGCTATACTTAAGCCAAATATTTTCCCGAAATACAGCGGCAAACCAAGCCTGCGCTTCGTGCCGACAGTCTGCTGAGTCTCCCAGCACTTCTCACACAGCAAACGGGCACCGGGAGCGTTTCCCTCTTGCCAAAGCTTCGTTGAGTGCTGCGGGTGCAGCGGCGGCAGCGCTGCTCCTTCTGCCAAGGAGACACAACCAAACCCGAGAGGAAATTTTCCTCCCAGTCAGACTCTCGTGTCTCTCCTTCATGACTCTGCACTTCCCCCTTGGCTGAGTATGAAATAAGCCATAAAACTGTATCAATTTCTCAAGGAATAATCAGAAAACACAAGCAGTAAGTGTACCAGTTGAGACCAAATGTCCATCTGGGCTGGTATCTTGCCATCTTCAAATAGTATGAAAACAGTCATTTTTCTCATCTTGCCTGACCAATTTAACCTGCAGGCAAGCTGAGCGCGGAGTTGGGGATGTTTCTTGGGACCGGGAGACGCAGAGGACTTTGTCACCTTTCAGTCGCGGCAGAAGCCGCGTGCCAGGGCGCTTGTTGCAGACGCGGCTCATCCACTCGGCCTCGCTCAAACCACCGCCAGGTGATGGCAAAGCGGCCGCTGCCAGAGCCATTCATGGCACAAGGGAGGTGACCGCCGTGGCAGTTAAAGGGTGATGGTTTAGCCCAGCACTGAAAGCCAGGATGAATATTGTTTTAATGTTTCTTATTGTTAGACCTAAAGAATCTTAACACGGGACTGTTCTAAAGTAAGAGACAGCCCGTGGCATACAAGAAAGCAAGAAAAGTTATACGTAATAGGAAACTGATTATGCATATAATAGTTATAGCAAGACTATCATTATGAAATTCACCTATTTCCCAACGTCAGTTATCCGATGATTTTGTCTGGAAATGGCGGATAACATCATTCTGTATCATACATAGAGGTAACCAGGTTACAGGGAAAATCGGAATGAACAGAAGCGCACTGAGGAATCCTTCCCATCGCTGACCCTCTCACTTGGGATGGAAAACACACTGAAATGGTCCCTGAGCACTAACGGGACATTCTGCTTTTGATGGAGAAGGGGTTTTTTGGTTTGTCGTCCTTTTCCAGAGCACCACACTTGTAGATTCAAAGAAATAACGTGAAACGGTTTAATATTATAGAAGACAAGAAGCTAAAATCAAACTTGATTATGTATCTCCCCCTCATGTTACTGGGAAGGCAGGGAAACGCCAGGCTGAGGCAGGGCACGGTCACAGGACCTATGGAAAACTGAGCTGGTGAAGATGGACACCGGCCCCTTCCGCGCTCCTCACCCCCAAGGCAGGTTCCCTCGTTTCCTAACAGATAGTTACGGCCTCGTGTGCAAGAGCAGAGACGTAGGCGTTTATCAAAGGGCAGCGCATTTGTCATACACTTCACCTCACGCCCCTTCTCGGTAACGCGTGTGGCCGAATGTCTCCGGCTCCGAGGGGTGGGAAGCAGCGGGTCCAGCAGGTGCCCCGCAGGGGGGACTGGCCAAAGCAGCTGCTCTCCAGCGCCAGAGGTTTCTCCAGCAGTGCGGGGCTCAGGGGAGACTCGCAGCACTGCCAGGGTGTCCCTCCCTGCCCTCCGAGCAGCCGGGAAGGCGGTGCCTGCGCTGCTGTGCCCGTTCTGGGCATTGAAGGAGACTTTTGGCTCTGGAAGAGCCAGGGCGCTGGTGACAGCACGGAGCTGTAAGGCACCGAGCGGGGCCCTCATCTCAGTCACTGCCCAGGGCTGGCCTTCATCAAACAGCCGTGGCCAGTGCTGACACGGCAAAATACCTCCACTTCTGCGAAGCCCTAAGTTAATCAATTTTAAAAAGTCAAAAGAAAAAAAAAAAAAAACGCCCAAGCAGAAGCTTCACGTACTTTAAACGATTTATTAGAACCCATAAACGTTGCTTTCATTAGAAGAATCAAGTTAACACCTAATTCAGGGTGAAATTACATTTTAAGACAAACAAAAAATTGTGGTGCTTAAATACAGTATTTACTGAAGACTGCTAGCCTTAGAATCCTGGTACAAGTTTATATTTATCCTGCAGTATTAGTACGGTATCTAATTCTCAGCAGGTTCAGCATTTTATTATCAACTGAAAGGAGATCCCACCATGCAAAGGGCTATTCCCCCATCTGCCTCCCCGAGCATGGAATGAAGAGCTCAAGCCCTAAACAAAAAAAAAAAACCTTGAGATACACTGCCAGCATCTGAAATTTTTATTTTATATTTAAGACTGATTGGTAGAAGATCCCCGTAGCCAAAAACCCCCCATTTGTATGACCGCTGAAATTACTGAAGAGATTCACAGACTTGGCAACCAGCAAACCTTAACCGTTGCGTCAAACGGGAACCTGAGTGCAGAGATAAAGTACAATCACCCACGTCATAGGCCCTAGAATTTCTTTTCACAGTAGCCCTTTTGGAGAAGCAGGCTGGGTTAATAACCTTAATTTCCACTACTGCAGATCAACAGAATCATTTCCATAAAATTCAGAAAGTGCTTAAACACAGAATACAAAAAGTATCTAACTTACAAACCTTCCATACAGAAAATCAAAACATGGAACATGGCAGATGTTTAGAGATCTCTATCAAAGAATTAAACTGTAAATTAACTCGAGTGTCTGCAAGAGGGGAGGGATGCTCTCGGGACAGTAATGGGTGCCTACACCGCGGCCCCCGAGGGGCAGCGCCGACCCTTCCGCCACGGTTCCCTCAAAGCTGATGGAGGCTGGTCCGTTCCGCACTAACACTTGCTCTCTTTAGCACATACACGAAGATTTCCTACAAGCTGCGCTGAATTATTTATATTACCTTTTAAAATAAGCTATTAGTTACACAACTTCTTCAGGATGTATCGAATTATTAAAATTCTAGTATCACCGACTTCCAGCTCTAGCTACGAGATTTGGTCACGGTATAGGAGAATAAAACAGTACTTGCTTCCGAAGGCTCTCTCGGCCTTTCCTCGCTTACATTAAGGGAGGAGCAGTTTTTTTTTAAACACTCAGTTTTCATTCCCAACTGAAAGCTCACCTGCAAAACACAAACCCACAGCACTGGTGAGATGCGCGGGAGGATCTTTGCTCACACAGGTGTTACTGTAGAAAAGGAGTCCTTTGGCTGTACATTGTTTCCACAGTGTATTTGTTACATGAGATACAAACTGTACAAGTTCTCCAGTTTACAAAGTTTTCTAAATTGCAGAAACAATTCAGCCCGTATTTATAGTATCGGTTTTAAATGTAAAGATTATTACAGATAAGGTACAGTCTAAGTAGTTGGCTCAATGTAACAACAAAAATGTAGTTTTAATACAATTTGCAATAGTACAACTATGTACATATGTACAGAACTGTTCCCTTCTGTTTCTTGGCTGACTTTGAGTATAGGCGTCACTTTTAATTATCGGCTTCCTTTAAAGTAAGAAGTAAAAATGGTTCAGTTTTGCAGCACTTCAAGTTCCTCAGTTGCGATCTCTCCCCATCCCCATCTCCTGCTGAATCCAGCCTTACAGAACCCCGTCGCTGAAGCGTGGCTTGCCATAATCAACCAGGTCATTCTGTAGATCTCTTTCTTCATCATCTGCAATGGAAATATTCAGATCAAATCTGATGTGATACTGCTGAAAAAAAAAAAAAATTTCAACATGCTTTCCCGGCCCACGCGGCCAACGCAGACATCCCCGCCGGATCGGCCGCGTTCCGGATGGGAATGAAGTCACCAGGAAAAGAGGGAGAACTGCCGTGGGCCTGCAATCACAAGTCCAGCTGTCAGCGCTCGGGGAGTCGTCCCTCCTGAGGAACTGGGACTTCACACCATTTAATATCCTTGGCTTTATCGCAGACGTGTTCCAGAGATTTCTTGATTTAAGAGATTACAGTAGTAAGTTTAACTAGCTCTGCAACTTGAGAATGTTCCTTTAAAGGTTTCAAACTCTCCCACTACAACGTCAGCTACTTTGGAAAGTTACATTGCCATTTCTGAACCCATTCTAGAGCCAATACATTGTGAGGTTTTACGGAAAGGTGGGCACCTCCTGGGTGGAGCAGAGAGAAGTCGGTATGAGCCCCTCCGGACGGAGGCGATACCACCCACTGCTCAGATCGGACAGACGGTACCTCCACACACAGCTGGCACGCCGCGTTTTCAGTGAGGGGATTTTTACTAAGGCTGGAGTGGACTTTGCTGCCAACATTTTTACACACTGCTATCTGGTGCCTCAGACTTGAGGGTAAAATTTGAAGAGAGACTTAAAAAGGTAAAAGGCGGCTCTCAGCCTTTTCCAGCCTCTTATCAACAGTCTCTCAGCACTGCTGGAGAATCAACAAGATATTTGTCACCACTGCTCTGAAACAACTGGAGCAGCCCCATCCAGCCAGGCTGCCAGGCCATGAACAGCCCAGCCATCACCACGCCACTCCTGAGCTGCGGAACGCGCAGCGGGAGCGGAGCCAGGCAGGGACGATGCTCCATAAGCGGCCGTCCAGGGGCCTCGTCTCTCCCGGCTGCGCTGGGCTCATCCTTACAACGCATCCACAGCTCGGGCCTTGGCTGGAAGAGGGAAGATGTCTCATCTCGTCTTTCAGATCCAGAATGACTGTCTCTCCCCGCCACTCCACCCTGTCCTGCTGCTTGACTTCTACTCCTTGGGGTTTGGTTTCTGAGCCTCATGAAAAATCATAATATTAAAAAACCACCCCAAACTTGTGCATCCTCAGTATAACCCTTTCCTGTAGCACACGCAAAAGAAACCCATCAAGAAAATGCACATTCAGTATTTTTTTCAAGTGATGTTTTAAAATGTATTATAATATTCTGCATTCTACCTGCCATCCTTCAGATCTCTCCTGTGCGGGTCCCCAGCCGCCTTCCCGCAGTAAGTGAAAAAGCCCTAAAACTTCACTTTGTTCCAATTAATAGGCTTTTCCTGCATTTCAAAGCCACGTTGCTTTATGTTGAGGAAAGACGCTTGTTCACAGGAATGGAAAGCAAAGCTGAAGTTCACTAAGTCTGTGAGTAGTTGCTAAGCTGTCGGAAGCTCTGCCCCACTTTTACAACAGTTGTCCCCCCCTGGAGCGAGGGGGTGCCCGATGGCACCCTGCTCCAGCAGGGGGAGGCTGACGGCCATCTACACGACACATGCCTTTGGTCTAAGAAACTGCTAATACAGCACGTGGCCATCACTCGAGTTCTGTACCTCCACCATCCAGCCACCACAAAAACAGATTTGCTACAGCAGAAGCCAACAAGTTTCAAGTATCACCTCGCCCGCCGAGCAGGCGGCCTGCGAGAAGGAAGGCCAGGCTGGATCCTGCCACTCACATCGGCCCATCTCCCACAGTTGTGTATTTGCCTCTGATAATTTCAATTTGAGGCCCACACATTTCTAGTGGCAACAGAAAAACCACGTTTAATTAAACTGCTTTGTTTGCACATGCCACATGCTTTGTTCTAGCCTGAGACAAAACCATGTGATGTTTTTCTAATAGTTTTTAGACAGAAATTCATTTTTTTTCCTGCCTAAACAATTACAATCACCCTGCCTCCAAACCCCCACAACCCTCTCCTACCCTGCAAACAAATTTGTGTAAAGACTAAAGCAGACGCTTTTCTCAAATGCTGCTTCTGGCAGCACCCCTTGCCATGCGCTATGACTTGTATCGCAAACCACGGCAACAAGTTATTAGTAGACAACACGATGAAGGGCTTAGAAAATTAAGTTTGAGGTAGTAACATAATGCTGCTCAGACTATTCTTCTTTAAAAGGCTTCCAGAAGTCCCTCTTTAATATGTAGTACCAGGTATTAAATCCATTACGTCTACACAGATAGACAGAAGGATTGGTCAGAAAAAACATTTTTGCCAAGTCCAAATGTAAAGCCACCAGAGCAGTGAAGGGACAGGTACCACATCGAAATGGGAAGCAGTCTTATGAGGCCACGTTCAGTTACAGCTCTTGTGTTTTCCAACAGCCCTTGCATGGCAAGCCACATAAGCACAAACACTCTGGTTTTTAACTTTTCCACCACGTACTCCTCTATGATGCCTGCCCTTCCGTAAGCAGCACACAGGAATGCTGTTCATGTTACTGGTAATACTTTGCAGCACACGTGATAGTAACTCTGGCTACCCAAAGCCGTTAGTGTCCTTGTAAAGGCCACCACAGGAACACATTTGTACCGATAAGCCAAGCAGCACGGAGCTCGAAGGTACAGCGAGGGCTGCCAGCAGCGGGAACACCGTCGTGTCCCTGCACGGCCCGGGCAGCCCTCGTCCTCCACCCCCTCCACCTCCCGGGGGTCTGCGGGGACAGAGGAGCCCAGAGGCCGTCGAGGCAAACGGCAGAAGTCAGCACAGATTCTGCAACAGTTACGTGGCCTCGGTTAAAACCTCAAGAACTGTATTCTGAAATCCTCCCAGTTAAGGAACCGTAGTGGTGAGGGGCCGGCCATCACCCACTGCTTACTACGGGGAACTGAACCTGAAAAACCATGAAAAACACGACCCACAAACTGCTTGGATTTGCAGAGCACAGCCTGGACACACAAACACGCGGGCCATCCCTGCCCTCCTTTGCATTACACATCAGTCATCAGCAGTGGCTCCTGCTTCCCCAGCGCAGCACGGAGAGCAGCACCTGTGGATACTCTTGTACCGGCACTTGGAAGTTGGCTCGTACAAGCTAATTACAACCCATCCAGAGGAACAGACATTAGCCATCCAGAGTGACTGAAATCCGCTGCTAGTTTGAGCAAGTGTAACGAAACAGGCTACATCTTCTGGAGCAGCAACAGCATTTTCATTTTTATCAGTAAATTAATTGCCCAGGGTTCTGGTCCATACTTTTCTTTTGCTTGTTCATGAGTTTCAAACTACCAGCCCAGCCGAAAAATGCTTACACTGCACAGTTAGATGCATGCCCACAGAAATCAGCTGCTTTTTTTCAGCCTTTCCCATTAATTATGCTTGGATACCAATTAGAGACATGTCTGAAAAACTAACAGCTAAAAATCAAAATCTGGGTGCCTGTAGAACTTGAATCATGGTGTTTAGGGTTTTTTTTTTTCCCTTTTTATTTTGCGCTTTCCTTAATTGGCAATACTATATATGTTTACATAAACATTTTCACCCTAGAGACATGCGAGCCTTTCACAAAATATTCCCAAACAAGTAGATGGAGGATGGGAGAGCACACGGCAGACAGAGGGCAGATACGCGCTGGGGGGGCGACGCACGGAGCACATGCAGAACGAGGAGGGAACATGCACACACGGGGATTAGGGCAGCGCCAGAGTCACGAGTGTTGGAGTTTGGTTAGCAAGGAAAACCAGAAGCCTGTTGAATCTGTGTACGATGCATGAAAATCACGCTTAGAATTGCTGAGACCTCGCTGCGTACCACCACGGTTTTGTCAAACTGTGACAAAAGCAGTAGTCAAAAAACGACGGTTCTGTATTTGAAAACTGCTTTCGTGGTGGCAAAGACTGCACCCCAACTAGCCAGATACCAGGTTGGGGGGTCCAGACAAAACCATTTTCAGAAATTTGAAGTGTCTCGATTTTCCTAGCAGAAACCGTATACACGACTGAAATAAGGCATCCACATCCTCTCCCTGAGAACTGCTGTAACACTGCTTTCAAAGGGAGAGAAAACCGAATTTTAACGATTGCCTAAAGCTTATTTATTCTATATTGGAAATTTTTGATCAGATAAAAATAGCAAGGCTTTACACAAATTCAACAAGTAAACTCAGCGTGGATTTTATTACAATGGGATGGAGATAAGGCCCAAGCTCACCTTGGACGTCTTCTTCTCCACCATCACCATCCTCTTCCTCATTGTAAGCCAGCTCGGCCTGTTTGTCTGCCTCATACTCACCCACGTTACCATCATCCCCATTATAATCTGCCAGTTTAGAACCCTGCTGCGGATCAACAGGGGACTCATTCTCATCAAAGAATCGGCCTGTGAAGTAGGCAAAGGATTAAGTCAGAAGCAGAGAGGAAAGAAACAGGAAGATTCTAACCGAAAGCAGGCGCAGGTCGGACAGTGGGGGTTCTGGAGCAGGTTCAGCGGGAGGAGGAAGGGGGGAGAGGGGAACACCTCCGTGCCAAAGGGATGTATGCGGCCACTCAGCACTTGGGTCTTGTGAAATCGGATTGTTGTAAGCTTCACTCTTTGGAGAAAAGAGCTAGAGTAGGCATCCAAACAGAAAGCTCCAACTTTGATTACCGACAAACTCTAATTAAAGTTTTCTTAAAACACTAAAGAGCATACAGAGGAAGTTTTTCTGTCTATACTTTTTTCTAAGGACTGGCATTTTTCTACACACAACAGAGCAATATATTGCTGACTTCATACACGGTAACGTCTGCAGAGCATGTACCATTCTGTCAAGGGTAAAAAGCTAGCAAAGATCTGCCTTGCATCTCTGAACTGATTTTTTTAACTACCTAATTAATTTGGCGTTGCACTCTGGTTTCCTATTAAGCTTTAACAGTTTTCAAAATGTTCTGCACCCAGTATTTCTGTCTCCCAGCAAAGAATTAAGAATAGTTCCAGATACTGAAACAATGAACAAAAAAAGAGAATTAGCTGGAACTAGGAAGTGACCAGTCAGTCAACCAAGCACCCAGTGAAAGATTAATGGTGTGATGTCAAGTTGGGAGCTGGTGTTTGATGGGATACAGGGAGATGTGCTCAAGTCCAACGCAGCTCAGTCTGCTCGCCCATCGCTTAAAGAACACCACACTGAGTCTGCAGAGGATACGAGTCTGCAGGGATTATGTATAAATGAAAAAAATAGGATTAAAGTGCGATACATTCCTTACAGACTGGAAACGGACTCAGAAAAAAACTCTGCCAAGGCAGATGGTAAGTGACTCGCAGTGGAAGCAATTAAACAGAGAAGTAAAACTGAAGAATATAATTTCAACATTAGGATTAAAAAGGAGGCTGGGGTTACAATGGACAGATGTAAAAACGAAATTATTTCTTAAAACAATGAAAACTTGTCATATGTGGCAGTATATAAAAATGAGGACAGAAACAATAACATACTGCTTGGGGTGGGTGAAGAAAAGCAGAAGAATCACATCTACTGCAGCTCAAACGTACAGAAACAGAAGTTTCAGTTAATTTCATAAAATAAGCAAGAAGAAACTATGATCTGCTTAGAAATCAGAAGTTTAATATATTATTCATTCTCTATTCATCTCTGGCTGAGTAATCCCTGCTATTATTGTTTGTATTTTTGGACACTGCATTATATATAAAGAGCAGACAGAACGGTACAACTCGCACATGTTAAATATAAAACAAGCTAGGGAAAGACAACTGAATGCACTTAACTTACAGAAAAATACCAGCCTGTATATACGCCAGAAACAGTGTGACAAACAAGTACTGAATAAATTTAAGCTGACAGAAGGAAAGGTTAAAGTATTAGAAAAGAGACGCTAGGAAGCACGGCGAGCCCTACCTGCCTGTCAGCCGAGCTCCCGTACAGCCCAGCGCATGGGCCGGCCCTGGCGAGCTGGATCCCAGCACAGCTTCGGGACACAGCTACTCCTTCACCACGGTGCTTCACTCCGCTTTAAGCGTTCGTGTTTTCGCTCAAGCTACTTTGAGTCACGGGAGGAAAGGGAAAGGCTGCACACACACACCGCACCAGCAGTTGGTCTGGGCTCGGGGGTGTTGGCAGCGGCTCCAGAGCCAGGCGTACAGGGGATGAAGGCAGCACATGACTTCCCGCACAACACTGGGAGAACACCCGTACTCTCACCAAGGCACATGTAACGGTCTGGGGACAGCAAGACTTCAGGCTACACCGGAACAGGAGTCGCTGGTAGCTGGAGCCAGCAACACAGCCATCGCTTTCTGAAACAGCCAGAGAGGATCTGGAATCCTGACGCGTTGTGGATCTCTCAGATCACCCCAGACACGAGTCAGCGTGTGTAACACAGGCATTACACCGACTGACTATTTGAGGCACAGGGGAGTATGTTGTCATGAAGCACAAGGGGTTAGTGACAGCAC
Organism: Dromas ardeola; assembly: GCA_013398915.1. Classification (NCBI taxonomy): domain Eukaryota; kingdom Metazoa; phylum Chordata; class Aves; order Charadriiformes; family Dromadidae; genus Dromas; species Dromas ardeola. The sequence goes on from VYZM01007444.1 coordinate 193,425, forward strand.
GGGATGCACCATAAGGATGTCACCGATGCTAAAATCTGCAGGTAACATCTCCTGAGATGAATTCTGAATAGCCACACGGGGTATTACTCAAAGCTGGATCCCTAAACACGCTCCTAAGAGTGGCTGTCCACATGCTGCTCACTAAGGACCCGCTTACAGCACAGCTTGACACGGCAGCGTGGGCTGGAGGTGGCTGCACCCGGCTCTGTTCCAGGAGAGAGCACAAACAGTGAGGCTGCTGGAGCCGCTTTCAGATTCTGCTGCTTCTGAAACGGAAGAGCTGTGATGTGCCCATCTCTGTACCTCTACCAGCGCTATCAAAATAAAGAAGGAAAATATCTTCCGGGAAGAAGTTCCCCGATTCTGGAACCAGACAGATATGCCAGATGCCCTGGACTAGCGATGGTTACTGGGCTCGTCCCATGGGCTGATGCACAACGCGTTTTGAAGTGCTCGGTACCCAAACCCCAGGCACTTGCAGGGAGAGCTGTGCGCCGGAGCTGGCCTCCCCTACACCAGAGGGATGAATCTATCACCGATGGACCTTTCAGAGCACCCACTGCCAATCCATCAGGATATAAATCTGCTACAAACCTGGATTAGCTATTTCCATACGTGATAAAGTCTCTCCCTCACTGCATCATTACAGTGTACAATGTAAGTTATTCCAGATATGAAGGAGCAAAGAGAAAAGGAAAAGACTAGTTGGTGACGATTGCTGACTCCGAGGTACCCGTTCACAGCCTACAACAGAGACGTTTCATTCACTGCTCCTGCCTACAACTCTGGCCCCCTCATCATTTCATCCATCACCAGGGAAGACAGACAATCCATGCAAAACCCCAACAAGTGAAATACGAAGCTCTGTCACTTCAGCTGTAGCTGCTCAGCCAGACAAGGGCAGGATCTTCAAGAAGCTCCTTTGATAAACTAAATCATCTTGCACATCTCAGGATACGCCAAGCGTAAGAAAAGCTTGCAGAGGTCGCATGCCAATTCTGATACACCTATCCCCACTTCATCAGAGAGATTCATGAGTGATATTAAAATAACTGAAGCCTTCCCTGAGGATCTGTTTCTAAAAAACAATAGTAAATCGATGCCTATTCCCTACCTCTTCAACCTGGTCTTTTTGGAGCTTTTTTCCCCCCTCATACTAAACTTTTTTTTTTTCTGTCTCTAAATTCCTTCTAGCTTCCCATCATCTTTCTTTGATGGCTTTAAAGCCAGAGGATGGCCTCACAACCATTAGGTAAACCAGAGTTAGTTCCTCCATCTTATTATCTTATTTGACATTCCTGTTAATACATCCCAGAAGAAAAACCTCACTTCAAACATTTGCTAGTGACTAATATCCACTGTTGACCACATCGGTTTTGACTGAACTGCTCACTTGCTATCTGTCACTTACTCTGGGCATGTCATTCTCCCTTCTTAACTGCAGACTACTTTTCCGTTTACAAACATTTGTCTTGCTGAAGCCACATCTCAGACAGTGTTTACCATCCAGCACTCAAAATGCCAAACAGTGCCAGGCAAAGCTGCATCTTTGCAAACCTCACAGAAGCTTTTCAAAAATTGTTAGTGATACCTATGCTCCGAATATTCTTTTCTTAAAGTTGTGCACCCACCAAATAGCAAGTTATTCCTGACAGGTCTCCATTAATTTGCCTACAACAAAGTCTCATTCCTGTTTTTACTGCCCATTCCCCACCCAAACGCCAAACAATTGGCATTAGTTCTTTAAAAATAACGGGGTTAAGGTATACCTAGTCAGAATACTCTATACTATATTTAGGACTATCTCCACTGATACCATAACAAACTTGTTTCCATATAACATTCCTATAGAAAGACGCTAAATGAAATGCCGTAGGGATAACACTCTCCCAATGTTACAGAAGGTAGAGGCACCTCAAACCCCCCAGTTCGCAGACTGATTTGTGTGGATTTGGAGTTCTTTCCTGCTGTCTGCCCACTGAGCCTCAGCAGTATTACCGCCAGCAGACACAAACCCATGGTTTGCTGCTGTCCGAAGGCTTCTTCCTCCAGCAGACGTGGCAGAGAAGGTTCTGGAAAACTTCCTCAGGCAGAAGAACAAACTTCTGGCCAATACACATATACCACCACAAAGACCCCCTATGTATGGGCTGAATTCTTACGGTATTGTCCAAACCATGGTATTTAAGTCAAGTAATACAGTGTGAATATAAGTCACTCAGTGTCATGCACGTATCAAAAGTCTTCACTTAATCTATTTACGTGTTCTTGGAAATTACTGCACATTTAAAATTCCTATAAGCAAATGACTTTTTAAAATGACTGAATATATATATGAAAGATGAGACATTAAGGCATATCTTTTACACAGTAACATATTACATTTCTTTTCAGGCTCCCTCTGCAGAAGACCACCCGCCGTAATGGTTACTATTTTCCAGACAGACACTATTACAGATAGAAAATGAAGTGATTATCTAAATATATTGAAGTATGTGATACTGGCCAACTTACTTTGCTTCATCTTCTGCAAGTCACTAACTCTGCTCTTTGGAATTTTTATGTGGTCTGTTTCAATTTTGTGTTCTTTCTGATTTTCCATATTTTCTTCAAAATGTAAGTGCTGGAGAGAATTTGGAGGTATCTGCTTTGCAATGTCGGCATTTCCATCATTGTCACTGTGCAAACCTAGAGAATGAGGAAGCGTGTTTGGTTTTTATATAGTTCCAAAAGAAGGCTATCACAAAAGTTAATTCATCGCATTTTAATACGTAATTAATCCTAACTCGTTACCTTCTCAGCTGCTTTTGTGTATGTACTTAAGTGCTTGATGAAGCCTAGAACAATAACGCGTTTATGTATTTTTTTATCCTCCTGCTGATTCTGCTTTTCAAATCTATTAAGCATCATTTATTGTTTCAAGAGCTGTGATCTGAGGAGAAGGTTGCGGTAGGTCACAGAAGTTATGCTAAAAATAATAAGCAGAATCACAGGACTACATAATCAAGGAACAGAGAAAACCCTGGTCCCCTTGAAATTCACATCAACTTCTGTTGATAAACTCTAAATTCAACGAAGCAAGCATTTCATGTTTTCTCATTAATAAAAGTCAAAATGAAGGACTACCTCAGAACAACAAAAAGAAACAAACTATTTAAAAGGCTTGACATTTGCAAATGCATATACAGACTTTGAACTCACTAATTTTGGTATTCTAATCTGCTTACAGAACCACTGCAAAAGGAAAGAAATTAAGAAATACTTCTGTTGCCTTTTTTCAAAAGAACCAATAACGGACATAAAAAGCTTCAAGCTGTTTGGTCACGTCACAAATATATCGAGTACATTATATTTGATGATTTAGCAGGCCAGTATCTGAATATGACATTCACAGTGCAGACACAACCTAACATTCTCTTTCACATTAAAGCAAAGTGACTTGATCCGCAAGCATTAAATTTAAGTGTATTTTCTATGGATTTGTGTCCTTTCTAGCTGCAATTCTTCTAAGCCCTTTCACTGCAGTACTGTTACTTCTGTCATGTCCTAAACCTCCCTCACATCACCCTCCAGTGAGCTGGTCACAGAAACAGGAGGACACTGAGCAAGCGACAGTACCGACATTTAATCTCTAACTGGCTAACAACAGATCAACAGTCAACTCTTGGTGATATGTTGCAGCCCTAATTAGTACCCCTAAGTAACAGTATTAATTTTAATTACTCTCCTCTGCCAGTAGAAGAATCTTGAAGCACTTACCTTTGAAGCGTCTAACTCTCACATTTGGCTGAAGTTGGTCAGCAATTACTGGGGGGAGGACGGGACACGGACACAAAAAGAGCTCGCACAACCTGCAACCCCAGTGCCTCAGGAGGCCGGACTAAGAATACACTCAATCTTGGATCCTGCAGAAACTGGTCCTTGTTTTTCTTTTGTGCCCCCATCAAACCTGAACAAGGGGCTGGGCACGTACCTTTATCATTCCTGATATGGCCGCAGATACTGAATGGTGAGTTTCCTACAAAACCTTGACTTGTCACATGCTAATAAGAATTTACCTGGTGCCAGATTTGGGGCATGGGGCTGTTCAGTTGGAAGACTTATAACAGGCTGATGAACTTCGCTTTTAGGAGCTGAAATAAGTGGCTTCTTTAAAGCTAAAATAAAATACATGGACAAAAGCATTAACATGAAATGAACAGACACTATATACCAGGTCTTCCTCTAACAATCCTGTAAACTATCACAGAATCACAGGGTTGGAAGGGACCTCTGGAGATCACCCATTCCCACCCCCCCTGGCAGAGCAGGGCCACCTTAGAGCAGGTTGCACAGGAACGCGTCCAGGCGGGTTTGAGATGTCTCCAGAGACGGAGACTCCTCCACCTCTCTGGGCAGCCTGCGCCAGGGCTCTGCCACCCTTAAGGTAAAGAAGTTCCTCCTCATGTTTAGGTGGAACCTCCTATACTCAAGTTTGTGCCCATTACCTCTTGTCCTGTCACTGGGCACCACTGAAAAGAGCCTGGCCCCAGGCAGAAAACAACTTTCTCTTGTTGTTGTTTTCAAACCACAGATGAAAATATAAAATACAAGATTTCTGGGATTAAAAAAATATTATGAGAAGCATTCAGTTTTGAAAATTCAAACCTCTAAAGCACAGTAAGAATTATCAGATTTTCACCACACTTGAATTTTATTACCATAGACAGATTTTAAAACTTTGCATTTACTATGAAACACATGGTATTTAAACAGAATATGTACACCAAGAACCCAAATGTGAAAGTATTAAAATATTTCTCCTAACCGGTGGGAGTATCTTCAGCTTTAGCAGGATCGTTATCTTCTATTTCAGGCATGCCTGCATCTCCTCCTGGTTTGATTTTCTCTGTAAAACACAAATAGGATAGTCTGCCTTATTAATCTTGAAGTTTGAACAGTGAATTTCCCTCTTGTGGAAGGCTCTAAGACCAGAAGAAAAGTCCTTTATCGACAGAACATGTCCCATATTGATAATGCAACTACAGCACTCCTATGTTGTTCTGTCAAAGCCACTGAAGACTGCTTTGGAGCAGTACTCCCAAGGTCCGTGCAATCTTCAGAAAAGGAGCGGAAACAGACACGCTGCTCTTGGTAGCCGAGTAAGCAAAGCCTGCTGCAAGGGCCGGCCGGAACAGACACTGAACTCGTACAAGAAGGTGCTGATTCAGCAGCTCAACAAGTAGCAACAAAGGGAACCCATCTGCCTTTTGGAGAGGCCTACAAGGAGGAAACAACTGCGACAGTTACTCGCCGAGAGCCTCCTGTACAGCTCCTGAGAGCCAAAGGTCCCCGCTGTTCCTGCCGACTTCCCCAGCTGGAGACTTCTCCCCACCTCCAGCCACCTCCTCTGTGCGGATCCCAGCTCTCCAACAGCAGGCCCTTCCCGAGCTCATCCCAACACTCCTCAGCGGGAGCGGAGAGGCAGCCCCAGTTCACAACTGCCCACATGAGGAAAGAGATGCCAAATGAACCAAAGTAAACCCAAAACCGTGCAAGAAGCTACATTCATAACAGGACCCAGAGAACGGACACACCAGTCTCTGGACACCTATAAAGTCTAACTTACTACAATCACATGCAGCTAATCAAGTTATCTGAGCCAAATAATTAATTGTTCTACTTCACAGAAAGGCACAATTCTATGTGATGGCAAAGTATTCAATACAAGTGGCCCATTATCTATCAGGAATGACAAAAAAAAAGGAAATACCTTTCCCATTTACACCATGATCTGAAGGCTGCTCATTCTTCACTGTGTTTTTATCTTCTGCCTCCGGAACAGTTTTAGATATTGCCTGGTCATCATTATTGGGACTTACTTCGGTGTCTTTACTGGACTGAATTTTTTGTGTGGCCTGTCAGAACAAATTCATAAGGAACCAGTATTAAGCACATCCCTGAAAATTACAAAACAAACCCCCTCAAATTCAAGATTACTTTGGGTAAGCAAAATCGCATTTATGAATTAGCTGATCACCAAAGCAAACGGCAGCAGAAGTCCTCTATATACAAACCTGAATCCTGAGGGTAGGAGATGAGAATATGGACACGTAACTGAACAGAAAAGATAAAATACAGCATGGCTGTATGACATTTATATTGGCATATCTAGCTCTTAGGTGTAACACAAACAGGTTAAGGCATCATTGGCTATAAGCCTCAGGTCAGAGACTTTGAAACAATTCTAGATTTTAAGAAAGATCTGATTGAAATCTACTTCAAGTCTGCCTTTTGAAATGTTTGTAAACAGACGAAGTAAGGAAATGAAATTTTAAGAAGAGCAGGTTATTTCATCTGTTTGTAGGAGAGAGGCCCATATTCTACTGGCAGCTTGCACCACATAATTAGACCCTTGATACCATTCCAACGCCACTGTTATTTGCATCACATTAGCACCTCGAGGCCTCAATAGAGATCAGGTTCCCTTTTGCAATAACCTATATAAGGTTGTAAGAACACAGATCCTCCCCTGGAGAGCTATAAAGTAATATCCATTTTACAGAGAAGAAACTGAAATCCCTCGCAGTGATGTCATGCAGGAAGGCTGTAGCAGAGCAAAGAATTCAGCCTGCTCTTCAAGGCTCAGCTTGCTGATGGAGCAGAACAGCCAGCTGTTCTTACACTAATACTCACTTAGGGCTGCTCAGGATGGTATTTAACAAAAAGTTAGGGAAGAAATGCCCGGGGCCTCCACGCATCTCAAATGCTGAGTCAAACAAACAGCAGACTTCAGGCTCTTCTAATTCGACAAAGAAACTTAACTGCGCATTACCTTTTGTTCCCGCATAATTTGGTCCATTAATTTCTTCATGTTTTCTTCATGTTGCAGTCTCATTTCCTTGATCTGTTGCCCACACTGCAGACTTGATTAGAAACACATTGTTAGTTACATTTAATTTGTTTTGTATCTGCTCTCCCATAAATAAGGGGGCAAAAAAAAATAAAATGAAGTGGCATAAAAAGCCAAACCTGAGATAGCATAACTAGAACAGTCTGTCCAAAAAGCCTTGTCCTGGAATGTGTATGGAGTGGAAATGGACTGAATACAGAAAGAAAGCAGAACTAGAAAAAAACAGGGACAGAGCAGAAAAACAGTAAAATAAACAGAATGGCCGCGAACGTATTTCCTCCAAAACCTGGAAAGCACCTGAAAAGTCAAGCTTCACAGTTAATCTGTCATCAGCATATATTAATTCCACTAGGGATGCAATCTCTCCCCCACAGCTGTCAACAGAGAAGATGCACAACTACTACTATCAGTTACTGCTACCAACTCAAATAACAAGATGTGAATGACACAGCTCAGTGTCCCAACTTCTCTGACAAGCCACAGCGAGATCAACCCAATTCCACAAAATTCCCGTCTCCCACAAACCCGCAAGTACTCAACATAGCACACAGAGTAAAGGAGATTGTTTTGTACATGAAAGTTTGAAACATTTTCTCAAGTGTTAACCTCCCTCATAGCTTCAGGAGTGGTTGTTCTCCCTGCTTCTCCATCATAAACTGAAAAGGCTGAGGTCAACTTAAAATTTCAGTATAGACAATGCTTTCAACATCCGTTGATAAAAATAAAATTACATTTATAGAAAGTCAGCAACTAACAACCCTGGCAGCTTACAGAACTGTGTTGATTAAACTCTTCCAAGTATTTGTTAACCAAGATCTCCATGTTGTAAAAAGTGCATTGGCTTAAAATTGTCCAATGCTGAACAATTCCAGTAAGTCAGATTTTTCTTAGATCGTATTTTAGTTTGGGGAGAGGAGCAGAACATCACAAAGAAACAGAATTTTAAAATCAAACAACTAGCTAAGCCAGAGTTACATCACCAAGTGAGCACACTCACGTTTGAGGATTAGCAGGAACAAGATTTGTTTGCACTTTTTAATAAATACAGACTTCCATCACACACACAGAAGCCTACAGTTACTAACACTGTTAGTAACATAGACATACCTATCATATTCCAATCTCCGTGTAAGGTAAGTATTGTTCTTCTTGTACTCGTGAAGCTGGTCTTCCTGGCGAATGAATTCCTGACGTAGTTCTGCTAGTTGTTCTAGACCAAAAAGCAAAAATCAACACGAATATAGAAATATAAGAAAAAATGCCCCACAGCAGATACAACTTGCAATATTGCTATGTAAGTTAAAAATTTGCTCAAGTTTTATGTTATTTCTTCTAGGTGTACTTTAAAGATTCTTAAACTAACTTGAAAAAGATGCCAATTTACTCATGCATGCCAGATGTCACTATGAATTTTAGAACAAGTCTTCTGATACTGTGCCAAACCCCCTATATTTTTCTTTACCTTTTCACACAGAAGACTCACACAGTGCTATTTCACCTATCTGCTGGAAACCTCCTTAATTTCCTGAAAGATTCTGTTATTCTGAGTAACATAAAAGTACTACTAGGTGACTTTAGGCTCGATGGTCAAATATTCTTGTTCTGTAATAAATGTACAAAAGAAGGTACCTTCACACTATCCATAAAACCAATACATATTCCTATAAAACCAATACATATTCCTATCTTCACAAGTAATTTTTCTAGAAGTTTTTCTCCCTGCTCCTCAGGCTACAAACTACTGTTAAGCTTCTACTATTTTAAGTTGCAGCTAGACAGATACAGGCAGAAATGCCAAGTATGTTGTCTGCAGGCATGTTCAAATTTCAGCATTAGCTGTTCCAGGTCACTCTGAAACCCACATAGTAAGATTGTACGCGTGTCTGTATATATCAGCCTTAAAAGCTGTTTTCTGGACCTTTTCTAACCCAGCCTAAGTATCACAACATTGCTGATCCAAACTATATTAAATTGTGCATTTGGTCATGAAAATGTTTCTAGTATCTTGGAAGTAAGCAATGCCAGAATACGTGTTCTTTCTGCAGTCAGTAAAGCAAAGCCTACGAGAGCCAACCCTACTCTTACCCATACTAGGTAATAAACAAACATAATGAAATTTCACGTTATGCCATGTTCCAGCATCGCTTGATCTTTCATTTAAAATGTATTCCACACTACTTTGGCAGGTAAAAAATACACAGCTTCAGTCTGCCAGATCACCTTTTGGCCATAAATGCCTTACCCTTTAAACGATGTATGTCTGCCATTTGATAGGATACGTTGTTCTGCAGCTTAATCTGAAAGGAAGAAATGGTTGCGTAAATGTAGACAACGTGCAGGTGAGAGAGGGGTCAGACTGTGAAGACACAGGTGCGTTTGTTTTCATCGTAAAGACAACGTATGTAAAGGATTATCAGAATGACGCATACAAAGTTCCTGTAAATACAGGAAATGTGTGTTTAGTTACCTGTGTGATATCACCAATCTAAACACTATCTTTAGGTTTTGCTAACAAGGACTTAAACTAATTTCCAGAACATATTTCCATCAAGAAAGTAGATTCTGTCAGGACTAAAATAAACACACCGCATTCTGATACTGCAGGAGACAGGGAATTTCCAATGCCAAAGCATAAGCGCATTAAAATAATCACACAGCATCATTAGCTAAAACAATTTTTACCTAATGTATATTTAAAGTAAATTTTTTATAGGATGCTACCTAGTATTCATAATACACATTTTATTTTTAAGAGAGAATCTGACACCAGTAGGCTTCCACATCAGCTTTTAATTTGGTATTTTTAGTAAGGAAAAAAATAGCAGTTACAATAAATAAGAAATGCATGTACACAAAGTCATTCAGGAAAGATGCTTTGTCTCGTTCTTACGTAAAGACATATGCAAAGACAAAAACCAGCAGAAATGAAGAGAAAGATGCACATGTAGAGGATACTGAGAAAGGGTGAAAAAAATCCACAACCGTCACCAGGCAACTCTGATGCTGTAATTATTTTTCTTGTAGTTTCATGATCGATATAAACTCTAGAAAGGGTGCTGAGAGGGCTGTCACTCCTGGCTTACAAGGTCAGCGTTGCCTGTGGGAATCCCAAGCTGAAGTACCAGCACAGCGACTCTGCCGTGGGGCACGCAGGCTGGTCCAATTCCCACACACATTCTGAACCTTCCTGTCTGAGTCAGTTACCTACATTTCCTGTCAAAACAAACAGAAGAGACATGTGCCCTTACTTTAAGACTTCCTCCACCCACCGCTACCTTCCCTTTTATCAAATTGTTAATTTCTTTAGAAATGTTTCAGGTCATGTTTGTTGTCAAAAGGCACTCAGCCTCTGGACTGTCTGACTCAATGCATCCCATATGGGTTGAGACAGCCATTTCTAACTTTAGCAAGTACGGCCATGCAAGAACTGCTGAAATCGTGATTTTCTGCAGAACAGCGTGTACACGGGGGCACGCATCCAACAGCTCCGCTCACATAACAGGGGCTCCTTCGGAAGGAGAGTGCTCATGGAGAGCGTGGTCTGTGCCAGACTGCAGCATCCCACCTCACCCCGAGCAGCGACGCACACGGGCAGCACTGGCAGCAAACCCTGGCCCTGGCCGGGGACATGGGCCAAGAGGGCTTCTGGAGCCTGGAGAGGCACACCCAGCCACTTCACAAGGCTTTTCCCCCCCAGAAAAAAGCCAGAGTGGCAGATGATGCAATCTTTCGGTAACCTGAGAACGCTGACCATATTGCTCTGGAATAGGATACAAAGGAAAACCACCACCAGTGCGGTTGAGCCACGCGTTTGCAAAGCCGTTACACGTGTGCTCTGCCCACCAAGACGTTTAAGGCACTCTGGTTACAGGGTGCACAATGAACAATACTCAGCCAAACGAAAGTCCGGCTTGGACTTCCCCTGCTTTACTTTAAAAGCGCAAGTAACCCCTGCACAGAAGCATAACAGGAAAGTCACCACTGAGACTGTCTACTCCACCAGGCACCCAGCCCGCCAGCTCTCCGTCCAACAGACACCAGGACAGGGGAAGAGACAACAAGAGTGATTTGTTGAGTGTTAATGAAAAAGTATCTCTCCCTATTTTACAAAGCCACTGGCAATAATGACCAAATTTTTCCCATCCTCCACTCTAATGCAGTTCTTCCTCAGAACCCAGTAAGTCTACAACTAAAGGAGACCCTGGGAAGTAGCATCTTCTGTTTTCAAACCTTCAGCTATCAGAATTCAGACTAGATAAAGCCTTCCTACTGGCTTGCTTCTGCTCATCCTAGAACACATTTGACTTGCAACAGGCTGGGGGAGGGCTGCCTGTCTGTTAACGGGAGTTTGAGTTGAAGATAGCATCAGTTTTATCACACAATCTTTCATTTTGGCAATTTTGGGTTTCAGAGAAAAGTGACAGAATTCACATCCAAAACAGCTCAGCTGACAGCAAATGTCCCTTATCTGAAGGATAGAAAGGGAAGAAGCTTTTTTATGATTCATGGGATCTGTTCCACCTACACATGCAAAAAAACCACACTCCACAAACCACGGCGCGAGTCCAGTTCTTTCTAAGCTGTGTCCTCCTTGAGTCTAGACTTATTTGTACTGTTCATATTTCTCAGCGGCTTCTCAGATCCTTTCCAAAGCAGTTGGAATGTATAAAACAAATTCTCTGTAACCCAATGAGCTGTGCACTGGAAAAAAACATCAACAATCGGGTGCATGCTGGAGCTACGTACATGCAAGGCAACCTTGCAGAGCTGGCTGAATCGTTAAAGGTCTTGTCATATAATGAAAGGCACTGCAAGGAAAAAAGTTATAAAGGTTGGAGCTTATCTCTCTCTATGGCAGGGCAACACACAGGTGGTATTGCTTCCCATTGAAATAAGTGGTAAACTGTAAACACGCACCCGTATTTCCCTGTGGCTCATTTCTTTATCACACAAGAACACCCTCCAAATCACCTGTGGAATCAGCCCGAGCCAGTGTCCGTACTCCTCTGTGCCGCTTCCCCAGCCTGGGCATTCCCAGCACATTGCCAGGGCACATGCTGGAACAGGACAGGAAAGTCCTTAAAAGTCTGTTTGGACAAAGGTCTATATGCCACAATTCCACGACCTTTCTACTGTTGTCAACTGCCTTTTTCAGACTAGGCAGTGCTATCATCAAGCAGCGAGTACAGTGTCAGAGATGACAATGTGATCATCAGGAACACGCAGCAAGATTGGAAGATGCTCTCCACATCACTGCTGTAAAGCTACAGCTTTGCAAACTGAAGAGCTACCAAGGAGTTTTGGCAACGAAGAACATAATCGGCTGCTCCCAGGGATGGTTTACTAAACACTTTCATCCTATGAAGCACCATTTCTAGGCACCAGCTAAGGGGCAAGGCTGTATTACATACCTGGCACCACCAGCAATGGCTCTGGAATGAGAAAGGCACACTCCGAGAGCTGCAACCGCAAACACAGAGCTACCAGCCCCTACACATTGGATGATTGCCACTTGGAAGCTCTCCACCACAAATGCCTGCCATTCAATCATTTTATTGTGCTTATTTCAAAGGGATGTGTAAAGTTATGAAAAAAAAAAAAATAGTATCTTCACAGTATGCTGCAAACCAGCATGAAATCCTCAGAAAACTAAAGCTAAGTCTGCACACATCAACCCCCAAACGCTGGGGCAACCACCACCCCTGTCCACCTCCCTGAAGGAACCCCAAGCGAACTCCTCTGGCTTGTTCCAAGGTTCAGCAGACCATCATGAGCTCACCAAGATGAGCAGCGGCTGAGAGGAGAAGAGAATAATTCCCAAGAACTCATGGTGGGGTTTTTTTTGGTTTGTTGTGGGTTTTTTGTTTTTTTTGTTTGTTTGGTTGGTTGGTTTTTTTTGAACACAAGACACCAGGTCACGCTACTACACTTGCTCCTCAGAGCACAGAATATTGTGGTGCAGTGTGACTGGCTCGTACGGACACAGGGGAGGGAGGGCAGGGACAAGGGTCTGGGCTCCACTACAGATATCACTGAGCCAGGAGGAAGCTTCCTGCGGAAATTCAAGTCACCAACACTGGGGAAACGCATGCTTGATTTACATGACCACAAGGCAAAGACTCTCTTACGAAGACAAAGGAGCATAAAGCAGAACTGACAAAATGATAACCACCAGAGTAGCATCTTTCAAACGAGTTTTCTATGAAACAAGCCTAGATCTGTTGTGATCACTCGATACCCTGGGAATTACCAGTGTTGGTGTTTTATTATAGCTCCTACATTTCACAAATGGGGTAAGATCATAGGTAAAAAACAGTTTGTTCAAAGAACATCCTTGCCAAGTTCCATTTTGAGAGGAAAAAAAATTATCAGTCAAGCCTTTCTTGGGCAGACACTTTATGCCTACTACTCTTTTTTTTTTTTTTTTAACAGATCTTTATTCTCTAAAACAGAGCTTTACTCTTTAAAGGGCAGTTGCTTAAAGGGGTTTTTTTTTTTTGGAAAAAAAATAGGATTGTTGCCACTGAGAACATGATGGTAGCTCACACGGGAGGAAAAAGAGAAAGGGACAGTGAGTGGTTATTGATAAAACATACTGCTATTCTTGCCTATTAAGGCACACTGAACATTTTCAGCAGAAGTTGAGAAGGAAGGATATTCCAAAAGCTGCTAGCTCACATGACCTTAAATGGCAGCTTCTGGAACAAAGAACGAAGACACAGGGCATATACTGCAGCATGCATACAATTAACGATAAGATTAGATTAATTTGTGAGGTTTACTCGTCACATTTGCCTTGTTCCCCCCAGCTCTGCCCTGTGAGACGCCAGGCTGCGAGAGCATTCAGAGCTCAGCCAGGGTACACAGAGCAGCGCAGCGGTCAGCAGGCAGCTGCGGCTCAACAGCCCCTCGGTTTCTATCCTGTGCTCCAAAGCAGGGTCTAGCTTCCAGTAACGCCTGCGAGACACCCTGACTTAGCACTTGCATTTTCTCTCCTGGCATCCTACAGTAAAGCATCACAGATTTAAGAAAAAACAGAAATTTCTTGTATTAAAAGCAAGCCTTGCCATGCAACCCAGTAATTGATAGCTTACCTGAATAGCGGAGTTTTACACCTGGCAGTCAGTCACAATCATGCATGAAACAAGTTCATTGCCCTATGAACACAGGCTAAATAACGGGAACACAAAATCAACCTACCTAAAGAACAGCCATACTACAAATACCCACCTATATTACTTCCCTTGAATATCCTTAACCACTTCTCCAGCAGTCTGCAGCTCGGAGGCAGTTTCAGGGCATTACCTTCAGCAGACTTCCTCCATTAATTTGTCCAGTCTGGCTGTGAACTCATGTTATTTTACTGTCCTCAACAGCCTGAGAAAGGGCGTTCACACTCAGTGCCGTGACTGACCACCTCATGTGTTTTCAAGCTACTACCATCTTTGGATGCTTGCTATTATTGAGGAGGGCAATGAACAATCTAAACTTATTTGCCCTCTTCAGTTAAAAAAAAAAAACAAAAAAAAAACCAACCACAACACAAAACAAAACCCCCAACAGTTTAGAAAACTACAACTTTTCTTTTACATCTTTGCTAAAGCCTAACTGCATTGAGTTCAGCTTCTCTTACTCATCAGACTTTTTATATTTTGGTATCTGTATGGAGTACTTATTTGTAAATCCAAGTAGATTAAGAGTATAATGGTGTTAGTTGCATGTATTTCCAATGGAGAGCACCAGTACCCACCATTGCATATCTAACCAGGCTTTTTATCTCAACCTCAGAAAAAACTAAGAAATTAAAAAATCGTGTTTGCTGAACACACAAATGGCTAAATTTTAATGATTCAGTAGGAAATAAAGCATAACTTTAACACAAACTAAATCAATTTGAAGAAAGCTGTAATTCTGTAATGAGACATGTACGTATTCAGGTTTCCTGTGACAATTAAATGCATTTTCTTATTCTGCTCATCAAGTAAGTAAGAAAGGGCCAGGAAAACAAACACAGCCAGTAGTAAGCCTAACTGTGGTATTTCCATAAATCCTACTGTGATAAACAGTGTTCAATTAGCAGAATTATGAACTGCATGCAAATAGAGTACACACTTCCACACATGACTGAGTAAAAGAACTTGTCTGCTTAACTCCTTTGTGAAGAGTTGCCTGTGATGATGATGAAAGTGGAACAGTGAAAGTTGATGCATTCACTCATTTTCCCTTCCACAACAAAAGAAATCCCCAGGCCACCTCCACATGAAAGGGCAAGCTGAATTTTGGATTAGATAGTCTCTTTGCAGCTAATGAAAATGACACGTTATGTCAGCAGCAAGATTTCTTATTTTTTTTTCAGGTATATACTGGCAGCATACGAACCAGCCCCTGATGTGCAGGGCATTTTGAGAAACAAGCTCAGGGGTGCTACACTGCAATGCTATACTTGTTTCATTTCCCTTGAGGCCAAGCAAACTGTATTTTTAAGGCTGTGTATAGCTTTTTGACTGATCACAAATGATCAAATAAGCTCAGCAGAAGAAAAAAGCGAAAAAAACAAAATTTAAACCAGCCGTCTGGAAAACAGTGAGCTCTCAGCGTTTTCCTTGTTAGCACAGACACTGCCTTTAGTGCTGGACGTTTGCAGCTCCCCTCTGGGGTGCGTGGGGAGAGCCGGGCCGTGCGTGTCTCCACAGCAGCCACAGCTCCAGACACCGGTGCCTCCGGGGCTTATTTCACCCCCAGGCCGGGCTTCAGACGCTGCGGGGCCACCGGCCACCACCGGGCCAGAGCAATCGCCGTCCCCCCGGCAGAGCCACCCCGCAGGGGGCCGGGGGACACCCCCCCGAGCCCGGGCCCGGCTGTGTCCCCTCCACTTTACCTTGCTGTCCTCGCACTTCTTCACCTGGCCGTCCCGGGCCTGCAGCTGGCTGCTCAGCTGGCTGTAGTCGGCCTCCTTCTGCTCCAGCTGCTTCCTGTGGGAGTCCACCTTGCCCATCAGGTCCGAGTTCCTCTTCTCCAGTCGCCCCCGGGCCACCTCGGTGCGCTTGGCCTGGCTCTGCAGCTCGGCCAGCTCCTCCTGCAGCAGGGCCTGGCGGGACGAGGCGTTCCAGCAGTTGAAGGCGAGGATGGCGATCACCACCAGCAGCGCCACGAAGACGAGGGAAGGCAGACGGCCGCCCCTCCGGTTGGCTCCGAAGCCCACCATGGGGGAGGCTTCACCCGCTCACCGCCTCCGCCCGCGCCTGA
>VYZM01007444.1:211277-239201 GCA_013398915.1 Dromas ardeola
AACTGGAAATGTCAGTGGAGTTAAAGCTTTGAAGTGACTGACGAGATATTCGGGACCAGAACAGAAGATTTTAAAGGAACTCAGACACGACACTGCTTAGCTACTAGCAGTCATTCCATCTGGGTGGCCAGGACGCTGGTTTAACTGATCTCCTCAGGCAGTGACTCGAAGAACTACAAAAGAGAAGCCTGACCAGGCGGCTTGATCCAAGCTACGGTACCGGAAAGAGTCGATCACCAGATGGTGTGTTTGGGGCGAGCCAGTGCAGCTCCTCTGGAGGAAGGTCAGTTTTCCAGATCTTATTGGAGATTTCTGAAGGAGTCGAAAAACAAATGCTCGTGGTTGATTTGATCATCACAATGCACTTGAATTTTTAAGAAAGTTTTCTTGAGGTCCCTTGCCAAAGGTTCTTGAACTATTAAGCTGTAAAGCAAGAGGAGAAGTTTGCCAATGGATTAGCGGTTAGATAAAATCTAGGAAGAATGGAGTAAGTAACTTGTTTGCTAGTGACAGTCTGTGACCCGTCTTTTTCCACAGATTCATAAGTGGTCTGAGGAAAATAATTAATAGCAAGGCAATGTAATTTGGGGAGCTATATGTCATTTTTCCTGATAATCAAAAATGAAGCTGACGAGAAAGGGTTAATGAATTTCATGACACTGGGTAACTGAGTAAATAGAACAGCAGAGGAATTCAATTTTGATAAATGTCAAACAATGCGTACAGGAGAAAGAAAATGATTGCACCGCCACGTACGCAGTGGGCTCTTGGCACTCTCTGGTAGCGTCTCCTTTATCCTCGTGATGTTAAAAAAAACAGGCAGGGAAGGTGAAGTAAACACTGGGAACTGGCAAGATATAAATTAAGAATAAAATGGAAGACACTGTCAGTGTGTGAATTTTCACTGCTGTTCTGCATCATGAACATGATTGTTCCAATCACAAGGTTATAAAAAGGTTACGAAATGAGGGGTGATCAAAGGTGCTGAATGGCTTTTGTTCGAGGAGATAGCAGGGGAGTTTGGAAAGGAGGACAAGGAGAAGAACTGTGATAATGGTATTTAAAATGATGAATGGTATGGAGAAGATGAATTGGAAAGATTATTTAGTGTTTCTTTTGCCAGTACAACTAACAGGCACTGGCTGGAATTACTAGGCAGCAGGATTAAAGAGAAGGACATACTTTTTCCACACACTGCACAATTTAATTGTGCATCACCACGGCTGAGTTGTGGAGGTCAAAAATACAAATGAATTTAAAAAGCTGTTACGTAAATCAGTAGAGGAGCAGTTCCTCAAGGACTGCTAAACACAGGGTTGAGATTCAAACTGTGTTCCTGTCCTAAACCACTGAGAGGGCACTTGAGGCAAAGGGTCACTGTGTACTTTGCTCCTAAGCATTTGCACGGATGGACCTTCCCTGTGACATCTTGTGGCCTTTCCTACAGGAACGTAGTTCTGGGTACTGCGAGCCAAAGCGTAAAGCGATGCAAAACCACCCCTGGGACATGGTCCACTTGGGGATAAATAAGGTGTTCTAGGGAGTGTAGAGTCTGGAAGAAACAGTGAAGCATAAAGAACATTGGTGATGACTGACAGATCGCGTAGCGGGGTGCAGAAACACGCTGTCCTTGATGGTACTCCTGCCGTGGCAAGCAGGGCTCTTGGTGGATGCTGCAGCAATCAAAAAATACCTGTTTGAAACAGCTTTTCCTTGCCAGGCTGCGAAGCCTGGAGGGCAGAGGGGGACTGCAGAGGGAAGGCGCGTTCACTTAAGATTCAGAACTTACCCGGAGTCTCTGCAGAGAAGGGTTGCCATTTGCTGAGCTTCTGTAGACCAATTGTCTGCTGCTGACACTATTAATACATACAAGTGTTATTTAACAAATGAATAGCAATAAAATAGCAAACTCTTACAGCATATGCATTAAGATGATCAAGAAAAAGTAATGCAGACAGTATTTATGGATTTTTTTGTAAGTCACAGGGAAGAAAAATGAATTGATTTAATTGAATTAATTTTCTGTTAGCATTACTAGGGTGTTATAAAAGTGCGGAGAGATTTGATAATACAAAATTACAGTTGTTCTGGAAGGTGTTAGCATTTTCCAAAGAAGAATGGTTAGAACCGAGTGGTAACTGTAGAGGAGGATAAGCTGCAGTGTGTGAGCCCTTGTAAACGAAGAAATCGTTCAAAGTAACCTCATCAGCTAAGAAACTACTGGTTTGATCTATGTACTGTTACTGCCTAGAACAATGTATTCTTGCGTGCCCTGCATTTCATAATCAAGGCCTGAATGCTAATAGCCTGATAAATGCCTCCTCTCTCCTGGTCTATTAATCAGTACTGTGGTGAGCAGAAAACATTTAAAAATACTTTGGCTGTAGAAGTCACTCTCAGTTGAGAGCATACTGTGTTAGAAAACAATGATGCACTAGAAAAATGCAGACAGTGGTAAAAAGGGTAACTGAGAAATCAAATGCTGCTGGATGCTCTAAGGCTAGACAGGTTGAGAGGGAAAACACATTTCATTAGTTCCTTGTACAGATCCAGGGCGTACCTCGTGATGAACAGACACACAGTGAAGTTCCTAAAGGCTTACTGACTTTCAAGAATATGCGCACTGACTTCCAAGTACCTGAAGCTCCCCAGGCTGTTGCCTGGTACAGCCTTCTGCGTCGCATGCAAAGAGCTCCCCAGAGCTGCTTGGGCAGCACATCTGTCCACAGCATTTACAGGCAGGGCACAGACGTTCTCCTTGGTTGGTTTCCCTAAGTAGGATGGTTTTGCTGATGAAATGCATAATATACATTTGATTTTCTTTTTCCCTTCAGACATTTTACTTTGCAGAGGGATTGTTGATTATTTATTTCCCCCCTTTTTTTTTTCTCTTCTAGTGTGAAGTTGGGAATTTTAAGAGCCCCACATGTGGTATTTTTAGAACTAGTGTTCTGTATTGTTATTGCCGTGACATTTTTATCATTTAAACCAACAAAGAAGTCTGAGTTCTTGTTCTAGTCAAGTATTCTGATCCCTTCAGAATCTGAAGCAAGTTTTTAAATGAAAGAGAAGTTTAGATATATTTGTTTATTTTTGTGCATAATCTAACTCAAAGCTAAGAAGAAAAGGCACTCTATAAAAGATAATAGTTGGACATTCAGGAAGAACTGTCAGAAAGATAGGCTTAGATTTGAGTTCAAGCAGAAGAAAACAGGTGCTGATAGAAAAAAAATCAGTAAGTTATGAGCATCCATAAAAATTCTATCTGAGTGATTGAGGAGTAGGTTGTCAGGGAGCAGCAAAAGAGAAGTTGAGTTGTGGCAGCCCTCACCAGCAAGGTGCAGAGCAGGAGCAGCAACAGGCTCTTCTGCAGTCCCAGGTGAGGCGAGGCCATGAAGGAGCCCCAGAATACCATTTCTGAACAGTTCGTGACAGAGCTGCAGACAAGATCTGAGACATGCGTGTGGCATGGACCAAGCAGAGTAGATAATACCCAGGTTGCATCTCAAATGGCTTAACTGGAGCTCCCAGCCCATGGGGAGGATGTGGGTGGGATCGTGGGTCAGGTTGAGCAGGGCAATTAAGGCCAATGTAGAGAATTGAGGCGACTGGTTTGGCCAGGAAGATCACAAGGATTTTGATGAAAGTAATTTTGGTGAAGTACACTGGAGAATGAGATTTGGAATGCGGAGGCTAAGGGAGAGATGATCACCCACCCACCCACAGCCAACACGAGCAGCGGGGTTTCCAGAAAGTGGGGCAGCAGGAGGAGGCGGAGGATGCTGGGGTGGCATTGAAGAGTCTCCCCTCAGGGCAACCTTGGTGGTTTTGGCGTTTGTTTCCATCGGCTCTGACTGCAGGGTATCAGGTCCAGCCATGGCCAAAAGTCTAGAGCTGTATTCATTCGCTTGAATAATTATTCTGTTAATAAGATAAGCCTTAAGAAAATGTTCCTAGGCTGAATTGCCTTCGGGGACTTCATTTCGTGTTTCTTGGCTGGGGTGTTGCTCTGACTCACTCCAGACTTTTTCCTCTTTTTAAGTAGTGGAAATACCACTGTAGAGTTAAAATTTTTATATATAGAATAGTGAAAACTGCATAAGAGAACATGATGATTTAATAATCTATTCAGCATTACAGAAAATTAGTGATTTTAGAAGTATATAATTAATATTCTAATCTGTTTCCTTCCAACTGCAGCAGAATGAAGCTTTTTTTTTTGCATGTATTACAAGCTTGTATTTTTTGCAGACATTCTGAATGCAGAACTTAAATTATGCCAGACTTTTAGCATATACTTTAGAAACTGATTAACATACTCCATCTGTTGGTAAGCTGAACAACTGTCAAAATGAGCAGCAGAGCCTACTAACATTTCCATGTAGATTTGTGAGACTACAGTTAAAGTAGCAAGGTATTACTACCAAAATAGCACTCCAGCAGGGGAGTGGTGAGGGGTTTTCCAATATTGATTGTTTCAGCTGGTGGATGAGATGGATGCTTGAAGTACAGTTGTCTTGCAAAGTGGCTGCCACCTACTTATCTTAGAGCTGTATCTATTAAGCATTTTGGTTGCTAATTTGCAAGAATAGTAGTTAGTAAAAATAGTTAAATTTCAATTTCAGCACATTTTATGAGTGAGTGGTCATTTTGCAGCGTACTTTTGAGATCTTTTTAAGGATGGGTTGCCCTACCGTGCAGTCGCAGGGTGCATTTCTCTCAGCTTGAGAAAGACAGGTATCACAGAAATGTGTTTCTTTGAAACCCGTTGTTTACCGTTTCTGGGTTGAGCAGCTACTGATATTCTGATTACCATTGTCTGATTGGTTTGTCTTCAGGTCTGAAAGCAATAACTTTGATGGGTTTGTTCACATAAAACTTTGTTAAGTTGGGGCACAGGTAAACTACATATTTTAATTAAGCTCAACAGCAGTCTACCTCAAAATCAACACTGTAAATATATATTCAAATGAGTGTATTTAGCACTGAAAACTTACACAGCTCTCAGCAAAAGGCAAGACATTTCTTCCTCTTAAAGCAAAACAACAAAGCATAAAGATGAAGAAATAGCGACATATAATTATATATCATGAGCATACTTCTGTTTACATCAGTTTGCTTGTACACCTTAGCATCTGATGCTATATTAGAGTAATTGTATACTTTCCCAACAACTCTTTCTTCATTTGAGATTTTATCAAAACTCATTACAAGAAGATTAAACAATGTTTTGAGGTTTATTAATGACATCTGTCTTGGAAGAGACTTCATCTCTTTTATGAGTAAAATGGTCTGTCTTGTCAATGTCACAAATGGCTCCTGTTCTTCCACCGCTTCCAGAAAGCTCAGGTGCTACTTCCCTTGCATTGCTCCAGAGAAAGCACGGAGATGTGGGCTGGTACTGTTAGAGTGCATAAAAAGAAGAGAAAAAAGCCACAGAAGCTCACATCTTCACATCCATGCACACAGGTGTGCCGGCACATATACGTGCACATTGCAAGTGTACATTGTAAGAAAGCAATGCGTATTAGCTAGTCAAATTCTGTGCTGCTGCTTTCTCTGCTTTATTTTTAGTTAGCTTGCTGTGTTTGAACAACTGCATAGATACTCCTATCATGCATCAAAAGCATCTTTTATCCTTGGAGTAATGACAAGAAGGGGAACGACCGCGGGTGAGGTCAGACAGGCAGCCCATCAGTTCAGGCTTCCCTTTGTAGCACATCCTTGGGTACATTTACTCAGCAAGGGATCGTTTTAACGGATGGAGGGCAACATACAGTAGGAATTAGAGCTATGCAAACCCAATCAAATACTTACGGGGGAAAAAAGAAAAGACATGGGAGGGAAAGCTGGAAAGAAAACAGAAGGGTGGGGGAAGCAAGACTAGGTGGTTTGTGATGCCTGGTCAAGGTAAGGAATCTTTGGCAGAGAGGGATCAGGAGGCACAGAGCCACTTGGTTCTGATTTTGATTCAGAAGCATCTCAGCTACATCTGTCCCATCTCTGAAATAAAATGTAACTTTGGCTGCAGAAGACAATTAAGGCATGTTGACTTCTAAGGCAAATGTTTGCTTTTATCTCTTAAGATGGCACTTGGAACAACTTGAAAAAAAGGCGCAATAGAATCAGTACCTTTTTTTATAGCTGAAATGGTATTAAGTTTATTTATGGACATCTAAGATTTGGAAATCTTTCTGAGAATAAGTAATTTGGAGTGAGGTATCAGAATTAATCTCTTATATAGGTTGCATTATGAAAACAAGCCAAGGAACCTCTGGCATTGACTCATCAAATGGCAGCACTTCCGGAAGAAAAACTAGTCTGAAGAGTACGCCCGTGCCCAGGGCCTAGTGTTTGGCTTGAAGTTCCTATCCAGGTCGGGGGCAGGAAGCACATCTGTTTGTGAGAAGCAGCTGGGGACATTCAGTGCAGAGTTTGGCATTTTGAAAAAAGGTGTTTTCTCTAAATAGCATTTCTCCATAAGTTTGTTTTCTTTTTTAACAGAAGCAGTCACAGCCATGCGTGCAGCTCTGAGGGGCCTGTGAAATTCCTTTAACAACAAATGACATTTGCAGCAAGGATGAAAACCACAGATGTCGGCAGGAACTCCTATAGGAGTGAATAACGGTTGAAAAGGCAGAGCATTGATTTAGATTCCCTGTTTGCAATATAGGACCCAAGAACTGTTTGTGTGGAAAATGAGGAGTGAGTGTGGCACTGGAAATGGCTTTATACCTGTGCTTCAGAGGGAAGCTGGCGCCGGCAGCCGAGGGTGGCTGCTCTGTTCAGCGATCCCAGAGGAGCTGGGCAGGCGGGAGACAAAACTGCCCCTTTTCCCCTGGAGCAGGAGCGGTTGCAGAAAGGGGAAAGCGTTGCTGCAGATGTCCCTGGAAAGAGCTGAACTTCAGAGGAGCAGAGCTGCAGCAGGGCCGTGCGTAGCTGTTGGGAGCAGTCCGGGGTGCCCCGCAATGCCCAGCCGGAGCAGGCGCCAAGGCGGAGGTTCCCATGAGCCCAACGGAGTGAACTCCTGCCTGCACCGCAAAGCAGCGCCTGCAGAAAACCTGGGTGCTCCCTCATGCTTGGGAAGCTTTCAGAAGAGAATGCCGCTCAATGCCCAGCGCAGCAGGAGGAGAGCTGGTTGTAAATCCTGCAAAGAGGCCTGAGGGAAAAAAATAAAAATCCTTGGAGATGGGTGTTGCCGTGGCCCCTGAGTACATGCTGAAAGCTTTTGGGGATTCCCTGCTTTCAGAGGGAAAAGGTTACACGTACTGTGAAAAAGCAGCTGTGGCTCAGCAAGAGTGAAGACAAGTATTTTAATATAGCGGTGGTGTGGTGCTTTTGTCTTGCAGTGTGCTTGTGGTTTCGCAAAACATTCGTGTTCAATTGCTCTTTTGTTTTGTTGCTGGGGAACACAAGCAGAGAAGGGAAATAATAATTTAAATTTAACTCTGCTAAATATAAATGGGATTTCATGGGACAAAGACTTCTCTAGCTTGAGGGGGTATTGCTGTGCCAGATTTCAAAGGCCTTACTACTGCCAATAAAATTCTTGGAGCATCTTAAAAAAATATTGTAAGCGGTTTTATAAAAATATTTTAAGCAGCACTAATACAGCCATTGCCTTCAGGAGTGTATGTGATTGTTCTTGAAGTCACAGAAAACTATATCTCCATATTGCTAATTGGTACTGGGCTTGTTTGTGGGAATTAGAGAGAGTCCAGGATGATACAAATTTCAAACCATGCCCTTAAAGTTTCAAGAAAATGTATCAAAATGTATGTATTACCTTACTTTCCCGAGATGGTTATGGTCACAATATATACATTTATATATTCCAAGGGCAGGTATTTTTTTCTCCCCAAGACAGTGAAGACCTTTTTCAACTATGGTTGCTGGAACTGCCTTCTAATAAAGACTCCATCTGCAAAATTATGCTGGTTACAGTAGACAATTTAACTCTATTTCATATGAGGTTCAAAAAGATAGCAGACAATTCTCCATTATATAAGCCTGTCTTATTCCAAAAAAGCTTCTGTTTGGTACATTGTATTATGTCGTGTTGGTTTCAAACAGACTGTCGTGAAACATCTTTTTAAAAAGATTAATTTGATAATGTGAGTGCTGCTAAAATAATTGATTTGTGAAGTGGTTGTGGTGGTGGCAGGTTCGTTTGTTGTTGCCTGTACTAAATTTAATAATTGCTGGAGACCAGGATTTTGAGGCATTTAAGCATCCCCAGCTTCATCAGGGAATCTTCTGCTCTATCTATCAAAATCCCAACAGTTTTGTCATAATCTGTAAAGGTTCACAT
Organism: Dromas ardeola; assembly: GCA_013398915.1. Lineage (NCBI taxonomy): Eukaryota > Metazoa > Chordata > Aves > Charadriiformes > Dromadidae > Dromas > Dromas ardeola. The sequence continues at coordinate 219,589 of VYZM01007444.1, forward strand.
AACAAAATCTCTCTTTATTGTCCCTGGAACCAGTCCTATAAGGAGCAGTGCTAAGTCACTGGGGAACCTGTAGGAGTTGAGCATATTCCGCATTTTACAAACTAAACCACTTGCTTGTCGAGCTCCCATTGGAGTTTGTCCAGCGCCCTCCCCAGACCCCTGTGTTGCAGAGGGGCTCTGCACTGCACCCAGGGCAGTTTGACCCTGGGTTTTGAGAAGATTTTTTGACTCCAGCTGATGAGAGCTGCTCTAAGGAGGAGCAGTTACCTCTTGGAGCGATGACATGACAGCGCCTGTTGGGCCGTGCCACGGCCTGGCATCTCGGCACTAGATGGTGCCAGGCACCACCGCGCGACGCGGGATGAAGAGAGGATCCACTTGCGCAGGCACTGAAGCAAGGCTTTCCAGCTGTACTGAAGAGCTATAAAACTCTGCTGCAAACAATGTTCATCAATTATGGCATAAGTACTAGGTTAAGATATAATCAGCAATTAAGGCCAAACAGTTATTAAGGATTAAGAGTTACAATGAGAGCTCACTGGGCTGTAAGGAGTGGTACTGGAGCCTGGCTAATTCTTTTGCTTTTCCCCACTTCCACACAATTGTCTGCTGCTATTTACCACTCATGCTCGGGCAGACAATTGGAAACGGCAATTCCAGGGGAAGAGCTCTACAGCATGGAGTCATTTGTTGCAAGCAGGTGATTACGGCTGGTGTACCTGAGTGCAGGAATACTGCTGTCTCAATGGACCCATTCCTTCTGCTGTTTCTGCACCTCATTTAGTTTACAGTTATGATTCCTAGGTTAGGGTTTGGGGTTTTTTTCTTGTAGACTAAGCTAGTCACAAATTGGGCATCATAGATGTTGCTTCATGTGTCAAACCATGACCTGAATTTGAAACATGCTTTTGTATTCCCACATGTAATTTAAGAACACCTTCCTTTGTCCTAATTATTGACCAAATTATTATTACAACAGATGGATTGGAAAGCACTTGTTATCGTACTTGAGAGTCTCATGTATTTATTTCTTCCTTCGCAGTAGAAAAACCAGGATTTTAATTATAGGCTACTGATCAGAGTTTTGGCAGATTTTCTTTATTGCTCTAAGAGGAATTGGCATTTCAGTATAGGAAAAGCAACAGTTTATTGAGCTGAGGACTAGAAGAGCTGTCTGTGTGCATTGTGCATTAACATATTTTCAATTACATGAAATGTGTGCATCTCTAATTTAATTTAGGTGTCAATAAAATAGCAGCCATTGCAACAGTTGATGTTTACTGCCCTTCCAGCACAGAGCTGTACTCAACCCTACTCCCATTACGCTCATCACATAATACAGGGGTCATCTTCCCTGGGACTTCTCTGGTCTGGGAAACTTCCAGAGAGTGGTGAATAGCTCAGGCAGCCTGGGCAGGGGAGGAGGAGGAGGAGGAGAAGAGAGGAAGCTCTTTGCAGCAATCTCCCAGATCACTGATGTGCCTGGGGATGGGTCAGGTGGGTATGGTTTACAGAAGCCTTAAAAACTGGAGGTGCTGGAGTCCTTCCTTAGCGGGACAGCATACAGGATACATGCTTTAAGGTGGACTAGGCGGCTTCCCAAATCTCTTCTGGGTCTGTTAAACATAAATCACTGTAGTAAAATCCTAATCCTGGTCTCTAATCTTAAAGGAAATGGAAGAAGACGTTGTGTAGCTGCTCCCCCAAAAGCAAAACGAGTATCGAGCCAGCCTAAGGAAAAGCTGACGTAGGTCAGTAACGTGATACGTTTTCAAGAGCAAATGGTTCCATTAAGTCCAGGGAAGTGCTTGCGTCCTTGGAAGTTAGAGCTGGCCTGAAGTACCGTGTCCATCCAGGGCACTGAAAAGCTGAACAGTCTTTGATGTGCTGAATTAGGTTACAAATTATTTAAATAATGCTTCCAGAGAAAATTCATATTTCCTTACCACTGTAAATATGATTCTTCCTATTCTTGACTTTGCTCCTTGTCCTCTGCCACATACCCGCTTCAAATTTTTTGTTGCTCTTTAATTGCCAAATAGCTTCCCTCTCGACACTCAATTATTTTTTTAAATGTTCAGTCTAATTAAGCCCTCTGAGCCAAGAGATGCAGAACAAGAGGGTCAATTGTGCTCCCACTTCCATGGTGTGAGCCTGGAGTAACTCCGCTGAATGCACGGCAGTAAATTTCCATTCGCCTCAGCAGCGTTGCTCTGGGCTGTCAGTTCAGGGTGAGCTGACTCAAACCACTCAGAGCGTCAGAAGGGCACCGAAGACAAGCCATTACCACGAGGAGCTTCTCACGGGAAGCTATTATACTGCATGGGCATGAGAAAAGGAAAATGCCACGGGAGACAGCCAGGCTGCCTCATTCCCGGGGTCCTTGGGAATGCTGCTTTGAAGGAGGTGCATGGTGTCAGGCGCTGGGAGAGGGAAAAGGAGGACAAGTGGATGAAGGGAAACATCTTGAACAGCCATAGCTGCTTTCCGTCTCCGGGAGATACCTTCACCTGTGTCCTCCTACCTTCCTTTACGGTACCTGTGGCACACACATGGGCTTCCCACGGGGCAGAGCAACCCATCGCAGCAGTTGCTGCCTGGGGGACACAGGAGTGGTCTCTTCAAAACTCAGCTTCTGTCTTCCCGAGAGCAGAATGGGACTGATGTCTTCTAACCTCACTCCTTCCTTCTTGGAGGGCATGTTAGGAGTTCAGTTCTTGTTCCTCTGGTGAGGAAAAGTGAAGGAGCTTCTCACAGCAATTGGTTTACTTTTCTGTCTTCTAAATCCTTTTTCCAGTGGACTGCAGTTGGTGTCAAGAGCATTCCTGGGGTGAACAGAGAGGTCAGGAAGAAAAATGACTGTCAGGGCTGCTGCAGCAATGTGCCTAATTTAATGGGATGGCTGCGACCCAGGTTGGAGGTTGAGTAGTAAAGTGATGCAAGTCAGAGAAGAGAAGATAGGTCACGTAAATAACATCATCCAGGGTGTTTACTGTGAGCAAGCAGAATGTGAGTCGGGAGAAATCTGTCTTTGTCAGGGACTCCTGCTGATCCATTTCTCCATGGATCAGCCGCACATAAAGTTAATCTGCTTATGCAGCAGCTGAGCAACTAGATGCCCTCAATGCCCTCATCTCATCCCTGCATCTAGCTAGAGTCTCAAAATACCAGGGGAGCGCAAATTTCGTCTACATTTGGGATGTGACCACCCCTCACCCCTCTCTTGTTTCCTCTTCTCTACCACAAGTAATTTGGTGGGACAGGCTTGAGGGGGGAGTGAAGTCCATCTGGGGTGGAAGCTTGTGGGCTTAGAGAGTAGAGTGCCCTCAGGCTCAGTGTCACTTCAGACTGACTGGACCACTGCCTCAGATGGCCAAGGGAATCATGTGTACGTTGTGTCCTCCAAAGCCCCGCTCCTGGGCTGGCCTCCATTGGTGGCTCGTTGTCCTCACTAGCAGGAGCCATGGCAGCCAGGCTTCTTCTGCATGGCCGTGGGCTAGGCAGGAGGGCTGGCTGGCCTGGGGAAGAGAAGATGCTGCAGACCTCCTGCTCCTCTTGCCTTCTGCAGCCTGCCAGAAGGTCTGGTTCCTCTCTGCTGCTCATGGAGAGTGGCCCTGGCCCCTTATTGCCCTTGTTCTGACCCAACGAAAGTGTTGTTTTGTGGGGTGCCCAGGTCGGGTACAGAGACCACCCCAGGCAGCGCCCTCGCGTGAGGCTGCATTTGCCCATCTCCTGTTAAAAGCCACAGTGGAGAGGACCGAGCAACTAGATAGGGACATCCAGTGTCAGGGCTGTACTGGGCAGGCTGGGGCAGATGGGGAGCAGTGCCACAGGACTCCCATGACCTTATCCCAGCCTGACCTACATATTACCCAACCACTCTGGGCTGGTGTGCTCAGCAGAGGAAATCCTGGGTGATCTGGTTTGACCAGCATCAGCGTGTGCCCCAGGGTGTAGCCACAGGGGCTCAAATGCCACCATAAGAAAAAGAAGAAAACCTCTATTTTTGTCCTAATTGAAAATCAGCTGAAATGTGTGGGTTGTGAGATTCAGTATCATGTTTGTAAACATTAGTATCAAATGTGTAATTTAATCTGCTTCCTTTTTTTATTTCTTTCATTTAGAGTATCATTTAGAATATCTCATCCTTTATTTTATAATAACATTGCAAGGGCCAATCAGAATTAATCCATGTTGCTTCCCTCTGATTCACTGTTGATTTATAGATAGAAACACTGGCAGATAATTTACATTAAATACAGTTTTTATTTACCACACACCTCACTTTGACCTGTGTTCCTTATCACCTTGCCTGTACGGGCCAGTACAATTACTTTCCCTTTGTAATCCAGTGCTACCTTCAGGCCACATAAGAGGCGATACAATGGCTGTTTAATTCACAGTGAACTAATCAAGGGCTATACTCCTGTAATTCCCTGTAACAAACGCTTCCAAGGTCATTGCCATGGGGATGATTCACGCTGGACTCCCGGGGACTCTGCTACCTGCTCTTGCAGAGCTCTGCAGCATCCAGCTCCATGTTGGGCACCTTCCAATTGCAGTTTGAAATACCTGCCTGTGCAAAACAGCTGATGCTGGGGACGCTCCTTTCGTGCTGCATCACAGCAAAGCAGGGAAAACTCCGAAGGGACCATTTAGCTGATTGAGGGAACGCTGTATTTCCATGGTGAAGCGGTTGGGATGGGGCAGTGCTGGGGTCAGTCTGCACACGTGTCTGCGCATCCTTAACTTCCCTGCCGTAGCTGGTGCTCTGCTCTCAGTCACATGCGCCCCTTTATTTAGCTTTACTCTCTGGAGGACGACCATAGCCAGTGCATTCTGAAAATACTTCTTCCTGATTGCTTTGTCTTTCCAGCCATATTTTAGAAGAACAGTAGGTCAGCCAGCAAGACCTCCCTGACTTTAAACTAGCGTATCCTAAGAAGGATGGGCTTTTTCTAAGCCCCCTCTCGTCCCTGCAACTTTTTTCTCTGTGGTTAGCACCACATACAGCAACATCCAGTTTTCATCACCTGAGCTCCTTCAACAGATGCTCAGTCTCAAAAAGTTAATTAGATTAAAGTGTTTAAAAAATCATTTTCACAGTGAGACATGAGCAGAAAGCAAGATGCTTCTTTTCATTTAAGAAAGCAAGAGTCGTGCATTATATCAGTTAATTGGTTCAACTAAAACTTGGATAATTCAGTTACTTCAGAGTGACTGGGTTTTAATAATAAACCCCTTCAGGTTAATGGCATCACAGTGCTCAGGGTGCATGATGGTGGGCTGCGCGTAGGCAAAGCGATATGCCCGGTGCTGCCACCATCAGCCATGTCCTGTGCGGTCCTGTGCGGTGTGGAGGTGTCTTCAGCCAAAGAGCAGGCACCAGGGGCATGATCCTGCTGGGGATAAAGGGAGGAGCAAACAGCAGGCGGCCAGAGAGGAGTAATTATTCCTGGGGACCTCTTCCAGAAAGGTCAACCTCAGATGGTTTTAGTACAGCTTCTTAAGCCTGTTCCTCACGACTGTTTCTGTTACAGTGATCTACATTTTTAGCCCAGTTTTTCCAAGAAGTGAAGCTTTACAGTCACACCATCTGTCTGCAAGTCCCTCTCTGAGAGCTTTTGTGCCTCTGGTCTGCTTGTGGCAGAAGTGTGCAGGTCTGCAAAGCCTCGCGTTCCTCAGCGGGCCGAGAAGGCGGGTAACTGCCGTCAGACAGACACAGAGCGATTTTCCCATTAGCCGAAGGGTGAGGGAAGCACTGGTGTGGTGTATGTAGGGGCAGAACACAGATGTTTTGGAAATCAAGTGTCTTCAGTTCTGCTGTGCACTGAATTACTGTTCTTTCTCCCCAAAGAATAGGTAAGGGTCTAGACGTTCTCTGCTGCTTACTTAGAGATATTTTAGTTTGTACATAGGACTGTACCAGTACTGTACCTCTCATTCAGTCCTCTCTGAGCCTGGCTCCTTCCTCTCAGTTTCTCCACAGCCCACCCTGCTGGGACCTGCCCTGCTCTGGGCCAGGACCAGGCAGTGGCACTTTCCACCCTGGGGAACCGCAGCTCGGTCCCGGCTGTGCCCCGCACACACATCCCGCTGGAGCTGGGCTCTGCCCTGGGTGTCCCCGACGCCTGCCCGCTCCGTCATACCTTACCCGGCCAAGTGAAGAGCAGCGAGAATCCCTGTCTCTTCCCAAGCAGGTCCTTTAATTAATTTCTTTTTAAGGCTGTATTAAATTGCAGAGAGCCCTTGAGTACAGATTGCGATGGCTCTAATCTTGCAGTGTATGCTGAAAACGAGCCCCCAGGATGTCACAGCACCCTGTGCTTGCAGAGGAGCCTGTTTATCTGTGGGGTGGAACACTGCTGACAGCTTTACTTTCCTCACCACTGCAAGGTTTTTATTCTGACCATTCCACTGTGTTAACTTTCAGTGTCTTTGTGCCAAGTTTGATCTTCGGGCCTCTCTTTAATTTGGGCCAGACATTGGAATTATTGGTAGTTCTAAGATACACCAATTAATCTTTCTGTATGCTTTAGATTTATGTGTGATTTCAAAGCAAAGGTCAGTTGTTCCACAGTGCTGGGTAGGACTGTTTATTCACGTGTACAAAAAGATTTGGTTTTAGCATTATACAGTCAACTTCTTGTTCATCAGTTTTCTATGAAGAAAGAAGTCACTTGCTCTCCTACCCTCAAGTCCTACCCTGTTGCATTAACCCAAGATCCAGCATCTACGAGATTGGAGAATGCTTTGAAATGTAGTATTTTTTTTTTAAGTCTTCTTGCTTCTGATATACTCGAGTATTTTTCAAAAGTTAACACTAGTGAAGTTTATGTTTAAAAATATTTACCCCAAAGACAGTGGGGGAACAGGACAGAATAGGAATAAGCTCCTGAGATACCCACCAAGTTGTATCAAGTATTTGAGATCATACTGGAAAATGTTGTGATTTCTCAGTGGGGACTTCTACGTACATTTTGTTACAGTCACAATGTAGTTGTATTCACCTAACAAGCTAATTCTCACCTTTGCTTTCTACCCATGGGTTAGCTAAAGCTTTATAATTACAAAGTGCCGAGAGTTGTGAGGATACCTGGCTGTGACCCGCAGGGATCAGTGGAACTGGGTTTTTTTGCCTTCTTGGCTGTTTTGTGTTGGTGGGGACTAAGGTGAGGGGAGGCACTCTGAGAGGGCTCTGCCCCTCCACCGCCTTGCCGCTGAAGAGGGTCAGTATGCAGAGAGGTTGGATGTGTTCCGTGGCTCGAGCCTGCCGCGAGCCTGGATTGCCGGGCAGTAAGAACATCGAATGCCGTGGCTTTGAGCCACAGTCTGTGTCTCCTTCCAGCAGTATTGAAATGCATCCCTCTGTCTAGACTATTTCATGTCCTTTTCAGTGCCTTTTTTATGTCCAGAATTTTGTGGCAGCAGCCTGGGAGTATAATACCCTTGCCCTGGAGAAACAGCCATCAAGACAAAGTGTTAGGATTCTTTACATTCACATGAGTGTTACACCCATGAAGAACAACTCCGGCCTTTCTTCGAGGCCATCTTCTCTCATACATAGTTTATGTAAATATTCTGAAAGCCATTTTATATCAAGTTGCTAGCGGATCTACCCATTGTCCTCCTACGTCTCATTGAACACAGAATCAGAAGAGTTAAGTTCTTTGTCTGGTAGAGGACATGCTAGAAACTGCTGGTTCAAAAAGATTAGGCACAGTAATTAAAGCATAATTGCTATTAATACTTGTCTTCCTAATCAGACTTATCTCTCTATTGCTCCTTACCTCAGAGGATTTCTTCTTCTTTGTGTTTTTCTGGAAATGTATTCTTTATGGATGAAACTGAAGCCAAACCATGATCATAAACATGTTTGGTAAATGTTTGTAATGAAATGCGCCCAGCACACACACAGCCTTGGGTCCCCTGGCAGAGCCCTGAGGGAACGGATCTCTTTTCCTCTCCCTGCCTGGTACAGTTGGGCAGCAAGCTCTGGTAACAGTGCAGGGAGGGTGGTGCACTGAAAGCACCACAGGCCACCCAGTCACCCCCAGACCCGTAGCTCTTTATAAATAAAGACGTAAGCTGCTTCTGAACATGAGGGTGCTCTCCCACCTGTGACCACCACATCTCCTCCTGTTGCCCTGCTGTCTCCAACCTGAATACCACCTGCCCGTGATGCAGTTAATAAGTGTGAGTCAGGAAGGAAGAAGGATATATTATGGCTGGCTTTCAGGTTTAAGAATATATGCCAAACCCACTCCATTTCCCTGTGAATTCAGGGGAGTTCTTCCATTGTGTACTGGCCTTGCTTTCACATTTAGCTGCCCGAGACACAAGCAGTGCTGTACCCATGAGCAGATGCCTGTGCTCTCTCTGCTGCTGTGCTGTACCCCGTGCAAGCCACCGAAGCACTGTCCCACACTCTCACAGTGGGGTACTGCAAACCATCACCTGCAGCTCTTCGGCGTTTGGTCCCTTCCCGTCTCCTCCCAAGCACTGCCACTTGCTGTGTGCCTTTTCAGGGCCTCCTCCTAAGCCTGCAATATATATATCCTGACAATAATATTTATACTGCTCATATATTGTGTTATATGCATGAGGTATCATACAGCATCTGGAGGTGCTTGTGATTTCTGGTGTCTGCCATTAAATGGGCAGGGTTTGAGTGGTCAGGGGCTAGCAAAAACCAGCCTGGGCTCTCCTGGACTGCGCCTGAGCCCGACCCTGTGCACAGGGCAAGGCCCGCTGCTCACCCTGAGAAACCAAACTGCTTTTAACCGTGTATCTCACTCTTTGACTCGCTTGCAACCCTGCTTTTAAATAGTGCAGTCACTTGTGTAATTCGTGCCTTGGTGGCTGTATCACTTACCTGAGCGGTTTCGCGGGAGCTGGCTGCTTGGACAGGGGGGTCCCCGTCGCAAGAGTCAGAGCAAGAGCCCATATGTCACTTGTTTATTTTGCAAGTGAGATGCTAAGGAAGGAAGCTTGTGATCTGCAAATTCCAGCCCTCGACACAGCATTTATGGAGACTTTAAACTTACAGTCCAGTACAATTCAATCTCATGCCAGCTACTTTTCTCTCTGAACATCTGCGTTAGCGTAGCGGCAGTCAGATGTGCTCTGTTCATTGCTGACTTTCTCTGTGCTACTTTGTGCAAAGAGAACAGATTTTTATTCTGTCTTTGTTTTATCTTTCCTGCACACTCTCTCCATTACACTCCTCTGTTCTCCTCATTTTCTGATGTTCCCCTGTTTCTACTTTCTTCCTTTTCCTTTTTTTGTCTTTTCCAATATTCATATTCCCCCCAAGTGCAGCTGTGCAACTACAGGAGAAATCCCCAAACAATCTGCCAGCCCTTTGAAGAATGGTTGTATTCTTCCATGTCAGCTTAATTACTGCATCCCGTTGAGGATGCGAAGGCCTTCTGGGAGGGGAGAGAAGAGGCAGCTCTGAATACGGCATTCAGCCTGGGGACTGCGCCCGGGGGATCGCGGTTCTCCGGTGGGATGCTGCCTGCCATCTGGCCTCTTGACACCCTGAATGTGCCTCCAGCATCTTATTGTGTTGTATTTATCAGGGGTTGGATTCGTATAGACCTGTCCTTCAAGTGCTGAGCTCTTCAGCTGTGGTCTAGAAAAGTGCTTAAGAGCGTGCTGAGAATTAAGCACCTTGTTTAGCCGTTGGCTGAGTTGGGTCAGAATTTGCCATGCCTTGCAGGAACAAGCCTACACTGCACGAGACACACAAGGGTAAATCAAATCTAACAGTTACTAGGAACGACTCCTACCTGGTTTAGCTCCTATGTGGTTGACCTGTTGGCTTCTCTACGTGCATGTGTAGATTCTCGTTGTCCCACACCCTGTGTCCTGGGTCTGTCTCGCTTACCTGGCCATTGCCAGTATTGATGAACTGAACTCAGCGCATGAACTTTGCAGGAAAATGCGTGTTGCTTTGCATGTCTGAACACCTTTACTGTCTAAACACATTTCCTTGAAATAGGAAAAAAGTTGTGTTGGTGGGCCTGATCCTGTGAAGAGCTGAGCTCACTTTATTCCCAATGTCTTCATTGGCAAATGAATATATTCCACAGCCTACTAACACGTCTGCTCCCGTTATGAGGACTTGCTGTTGTGATGCACAAGCCAGTGAGTGAACACACAGCCTTCTGGAGAGAGGTGATGGAAGTAATATACAGAGGTTGGGCCAAATTTACCTTACTCCACATCCTGATCAGGCTAAACCAGAGCATAATACTGCCACACCTACACCGTCTGTAACCAGAGCCCGAAGCCCTTGTGGTGCCCAAATAGGAAACCTCCAGCTATGATAACATTTAATTTGAAATCTTCGTTGCTTTTTAAACATCATATTTCAAGATGGACTGTGGGACACTTGAGTGCATCAAACCAGTGTGTTTCTCGAGTAGACAGGGTCACATCATCTATGTGCTTTTTACAGAAATAGCTTCCAGATGTAACCATTGTGTCACGGTACATTTATGAAATTTGGCAGTATTGCATGATGTGTGGGTTTTGTGTGCATGATGGCAAACCCGTGCACCAGTCTCATCTCTGACCTGCAGATGTGGTTTGTCCCAGCCTCTTGGGCTTTGTGTACTTCTCATGTTTCAGGACCACAATAAACAACCCTGGGTGGTGATGAGACAAAGCCAGGGCTTAAACATTGGGCTTGAGTTTTCCTCTGATGGCATAGACAGGCATGGAAACAGTCAAGGCATTTGAAGCCTCCCAAACACACAAACAAGGGTATTTAGCAGCCAGCATCTCCTCAGACAACCACTTGGAAGTCCACAGAAATACAAAGCTCCTGCTGGGCTTCAGCAAGATCCAGCAGGGAACCGGTGCTGGTAGAGTAGCACCACCTCCAGCACTGGGTGGGCTCCCATGCGTTTCACCATCCCCACACCCAGGGAGGTTCAGATCTGGTCGGCCAGACTTTCCTCATTCAGGAGACCCACTTCTGTGGGATTTGGGGCCTCTGGCAGGAGTCTAAACATCGACTGTGAAGTTACTTGTCCACACACAGAATTATTGCAAAAGCACATTAGTCTGCTCTACCGTTAGCTTCTCCAGTGAGAAGACAGCTGGGTTTCCAATCTCCAGTGAAAAGTGAGAACAAAAATACTTCCCACTTTGCAACAATTTGACATTTTTTCATGGCCTTTTAATGCTGGCAAATGGTGTTAGAAAAATCCAAGCATGAATTAAACCAGGTCTGGTAAATGCTTTCCTTCTTTCAGATGATGGGCACCAGACATCTCGCACTGACTGTTTCTGTGAGAATATTGGTACTGGTTTGATGCCCAAGTTCCCTTTGGGTGCACTCTAAGGCTACGGTGTTGTCCTGAGCCATGGGGGAGGGTGCTGCTGTGCCCCACATATCCTCCTCTGCTGTCAGACCCTTTGGGCAGGAGGAGACTCGGTGGTGTGAGCCATCTTCTTCAGCAGCAAGTTAGTCCATAAGAAGACATCAAAGGTGCTTTATTGCTCTGCTGCATGTCGAACTTGCTAACCCTCTTAAAAGTGGGGAAAAATAATCATAACCCTTTACAAAGAGAAAAAAAGCCACACAAGGAAAAGAGGGCATCTCAGGTTTTTCCTGGTCATGCGCGTTTCCAGCCATCAAAGCATACGGTGAGTGATGAACAGTGACACATCAGAGTTTAGTTACATCTCATGTCATAGGAGGCAGCCTTTAAGGAGTTTTTAATCATAAAACTGGATTAAGAAGGGTTTTTCTCCTTGTGGAGTTAAATAAACCAGCTTGCAGAGTCTTGGGAAGCTGTTTCCAGTGGGGATCCCTAAAGTCCTCCCATGGGTCATCAGATGGGTTTCCATCTCATCAGATTCCATCCCCAGCTTGCACAGTGTGAGGTAAAAGCCAAAGCTGGTGGTGACAGTATGTTATGACCACCTCTAGAGCTCTGCTACCAACAGAGGGTTACTTTTTGTTGGGCACGGCAGGAGCAGAAAATCTTACTTGACATGAGAATTTTTTCCTTGGCTCAAGGAGGAATTAATGTGGTGGCTAGAGATGGATTAACTGAGGACGTGGAGTGACACAGTCAGCCTCTGTATCTGTGAGCTATTGCAGCGCAGCTCGTGTCTGCCCTGGGCAGCAGGTGATCTTGTTCAGCATTTCAGTGGACTTACAGAATGGATGGCCTGAGTCTACCCCAGAGCAGATACGGACCTCCTCAGTGGTGGGGCAGTGCCAGTGCACAGGATTGTAAAGAAAAGCTGACAGAGGCGCGAGTTGGATTTGTGGGCTGCTGGCTCTCAGCAGAGTGTATTTGGGTAGATCCCATTTGGATGAAAAGCTTCCACCTCTGTTGGACACTACAGACATCTTCACACCGAGCAGGTCGGTTGGGTGGTTGTTCACGGCAACTGTCATCTTCTCCAGCACTTCACTTTGTGAACAGAAGATGATGCTAGAGAATGAAAGACAGTTGAACTCCGAAGATTAAAAATAATAAAAGTAGGCAAAAATCTAACTCTGTGCTTTTAAGATGATCTTGAAAACATACAGAAGTGTGAGGCCCGGGCTGGCACTCTGTGTGGATCCCTTGGTGAGTCCGTACAGACTCTGGAGCCTGGGTGCTCACATTCGTGCCTTCCAGGTTATGTTAAAGAACAAAGATAAGGCTACTTCGCTCAAAACCCCAGGAGATGTTGGGCTCCACATCTTGTCTTGCTTCTGAAGTAACAGATGTAACCTATTTGTTGGATGCCTGAAGGGTGTTAAGAAAAGGTCAGTGGTTAGAATACAGATGACATACTTCAAAAGTGCATTAAAATAGCACAATTCATTAGGTTTAAACCATGAGGAGCAGAATGTTTGGAGTTAAGGGTGGGATTGCTTTTATAACCGCCTTTGAGTTTTGTGGCCCACTTTGTGTGGAGGAATTTGAAACCCTGCTAGTTTTGCATGTCTTTTTTTTGCTTTGTTATAAAATGTTCGTAGTGTAGTTCAAGGGAACTGAAGTCAGGATTTCTGAGTCCACTTCTGCGACTGGCATGATGTATGTCCATGCGCTGTCTGTATTCCTCTTTTTTCCAGTAGACAGGCTAAGGGCCAAACCCCACTTGCGATCCCTACGTGACCACCCGACTGGAGCTTTGCCACTGGCGAGCAGGGTGACCTTACGCCGCTGTTGGGTCTCTGAGCATCTGCCACTGACGTGAGCGTGCAACCTCACAGCTCTCTGGCAGCTGGCTCACGGGTGGGATTATGCAATTTAAAAAAGAGTGATAATTCCTTCCCTAGGAGACCATATTGATGCTGAAAATGCTTTTGTGGTCTATCACAGAATAACACACCTAGACAAATGGGTACATCATAGAAATCATCATAAAACATATCTTAACAAACTTATTTTTTAAGCTACCAAAAGCAGTTAGACTGCACTGGAACCTAAACACTTTCCTTATTTCAGTAATTTTGAATTCTACAAGTTCCAAAAAGATTCATCTGCAGATGACAAGCCCATTCTCCTGGGATCTTTTTTTTTTTTTTAATTTGTATTTTACCAGGGCTGCTTTCAGCCCTTGCATGTTTTCACGGATCTGTGGAGAGCCCCGTCAGATGTGCACCAGAAAGAGTGAGAAGTGTGGCATACCAGTCCCAGCTCATCATCGTTGGCTGTAGAGTGCCAGCTACCCTTTGGGCAGCAAGAAGGTTGCTTCTGATGCATGTGCTAACAGCCGTGGTTGTCTGGTGTCCTTAACATAAACACGCGGCTCTGTTCATTAAGCAAAGCGATTGCTTGAGCAGGGAGGTCTCCAGCGGAACGCCATGCGCTCAGGCAGGCTCCGTTTCTCACGTTACTGTTTGATGATGAGGTCGGTATGAGTGGGAAGATGAGCCATTAGAATTATGACTTACTCTAACTTACTCAAAAAAGTTGGGCCGAGAGCAAACCCCTCATGTTTACAAGTGAGAAGTTTCATTTTGTTTTCAGATCCCGCTCAGTGCTCCGGCTGCTGTCAGCCCGATCTCCTGCAGGAAGAGGGGCTGCCCCTCGGAGGAAAGGCAGAAGTGACGGCTCAGGGGCTGCCCGAGAAGCCTCGTCTTTGCACTCAAAACCTTTAGTCGAGTGTTGCCAGGCAGGATAGTTCAAGGACAGGTTGTACTGAGATTTTTGTACACCTTTTTTTTTTTTGCTTATTTTTGCTTATTCCCTTTTGACAAGGTTTCTGTCACTTCCTACCCTGTGCAGAGACAACGCAAAGTCTTTAAATCTTTTTTAGCAGCTACTGAGGTGGAAACAGTCTACCTTGAGATGTGGTTCCCAAGGAATGGAATCAATTCAATGGTGGCTTGAGTTTGGAAAGAAAGGAGAGGTGGAAGAGATCTCCACGAAGATAAAATTGTTCTCTGCACGGTATGCTCCAGCGTGCTGCTGAACCAGTCTGTGTTGCCGTGCGCCATACCTGGTTCCACACAGGAAGACTACTCTGATCCTCAGCCCGGATCCTCATTTTCTCAGTCCCGCTTGTGTCTGCTGCAGCAAACTGACCTCTCAGCTGAAAGGACTCCTCTTGTTTTCACTGTGTTCATGCTATTGCAGCAGCATATTATGGGTGTGAGACCATATTGTTTTTCTAAGGGCTGTCACTGCCATTTGAAGCTTAATGCAGGTACTGATGTAGCCTCATGAATACAGACGAGCTGCCTCCTTCCTTCCCCTGGTACCTGGGGAGGTGACACTGAGGGGTGCGCTCTCACTGTCTGCAAAAGCGATTTGAAATGGGACAAATCAAGATTTCAAGCTGAGTTCACACCCACATTAGGATGGGGTAACCCTGAGCTATCCTCACAGACTCCTGTGAGGCCCCACCAGCGTTGTCCCAGCACAGCCCAGATCAGAATTTGGCTCAAAACAAACAGCTGTTACAACGATACTGTCCCCTACTACAGATTCCTGCGTCTTCAGTCCTCAAACAAGCAATCATGGAGCAAACACCAGCAGTGTCTGTCAGCATGTCTTCATGGTCCTGTCACTGGAAAGGCGTCCTTGACAAGAGCAGATTGCCTTCCTTCAACACGGCCACGTCCCGAAGGAGGAGTGGATTTGCTTCTCTAACTCCAGATTGGAAACTCTGCCCCTGAGCCATGAAAGCAACGGCAGAAAACAGCTCCCTGTATTCTTCTGGAAAGAAAAGAGGATTATAGCCTAAGCCAATCAAACAAATAAGACCACTTTGTAGTTTAACGAGAGTGGCCCAGTAAAGCAGCCAAGGGACTCTCCCTCCAAGAAAGCTATCTGCAGGGCATCCATCGCTCGCTGCCAGGTGTGGCAGGAGCCCCTCTGCAGCATGGATGTTGGCATCCAAAGGATGAAGACAAAAGAACTCCTCCAGTCTCCTCCAGCACGAGCAAAATAGACAGCAAGTCCATGACAACCATTTCCTTTGGCCACCGTGAAGATTTGGTGCTCCAGGCAGCTGCCTGCCCGCCTGCACCCAAAGCAAGCTCTGAGCAGCGCTGTGGCCGATTAGGGAGGCTCTGCAGGAATCACAGATGTCTCATGTCCTCCTGCCTCTGAAACATGTGGGAGTGGGATGGAAACTACCTCACCTGATAGTATCTCCATGTCAGGACTGTCACTAACTCTTCCTGAAGGCAGCAACAAATTGCTCTGCTGTGGGTGGGATGGTCAGTGGTTGCCGTGAGGGTCTGAGGAGCAGGGATGCTGCTCAGTGCCTCTGCCTGTACAATTGCCTGGTGGTTCTGCATGGAGCCTCTTAGTCACGGCCAGATGAGTGAAATTATCTCAAAATGTACAGGGCAGATCTGTAGCTCCTCGCTCTGGATTTCATTAGGGCGCCACCAGCAATGGACTTGCAATGGGCAGGAGGGGCTTTATCCTTACTCTTCTTTATTAGGCTGAAAGCCCTGAAGTACTGGAAGCCCAACATTTCCTGGCCTGCTTGCTCCCTTCCTCAGGGATTGCCAGGTCAGCTGCCTGGTGGATGGACAGGAGTGCGTGGTGCTCTGTGATGAGTCAGTCTCTCCAGCTGAGGGATGCTGCCCAGTCCATGACTCACCGTGCTCACTTGGTGCTGCATTGATGCAAAGATGCAGGGAAGCCAGGTGTCCGGCTGGGTGCACCTCAGCTGGGGACTCTTCCCTGTTTGGTCCCTCCTGGGGAGGAGCTTGCCATGCTGAAGGTGCTTTTTAGGGTGGTCGTAAGGATCTTGGTCTGCATGGGTCTGCAGAGCCCCCAGGCTGGTCGCGCGGTTCATTGGGAGCAGGGGTACCTCTGCACCCACCCAGGGCCCTCCTGCCTCGTGGGGAGCGTGGCTACAGGAGGCAGGAGATGCCCGTGCCCATCTCTGATGCTTATTTTAGGAGTAGCTTTGCTCAGCATCAATAAACCTGCTGCCGTCATTTAGCAGTCACGAAGTGAGACAGACTCAGGAAAGCAGGCTATGGGAGGAGGGTGGGAGCAAGGCATGAGCTGATTTAGAAAATAGGCTCTGCAGCGTTCGGGAGCGTGCATGCACGAAGCTGGCTGTCTCTCCTTTGAGCTGAATAATGCACAGTTATTGTAAGTGGCCCTGTTATAATTAGAGGTGTACTGACCTGTGTGACAGCAGCAAGTTGTCAAATGCCACCCACGGGCTAGTGAGCGGGATGAGTAATTTACACCCCCACCGTCTCTCCCGCTTCGGTGACGGCGCTGGTGGCTGGAGAGGGACCCGGCTGCCCAGCCTGTGCCCGGAGCCCCACCCCTGAGGAGGAGGAGGAGGAGGAAGGACCCTGCTCTCACCTGGTTACTGTTGCTTGGGAAACCACTCCCTCTGCATCCGCTTCTTCAGTACAGTGCTTCTGCCTTCCAAAAAGGCAATATCGTGATGGGGCATCTTAAAACCCAGCACAGGTGCAAGAAAAAGCACAGAAAAGGGATGGAAATATTCCAGAACACTTTGTGAGAACAAGTACCTAAAAATATTTGTGTTTTCACGTGCATCAGAGAAACAGACTTGTAATTGTGTGGATGTGTGCTCCAGGCTGTAGTCTGCTAGGCTCTGGAGATGAAATTTTGGCCCCATAGAAATAAGTGATGAATTTCCACTGACTTCCCAGGGCTGGGGTTCCGCCTGGGGACCAGGAGGAGCACTGGAAGGGCTTAGGTGGGTTCTGCCCCTAAACCCTGGTTGAGGCCAGGGACCTTCCCTCTGCTCCCGTATGGATCTCTTAGGCACATTTATACCAGGGAGATTTTAACCGATATATTTGTGAGGACAGATGCCTCCAGGGTCTCTGGCTAAGGTGAGGAGACGTCAGTGCCATGTGCTGGGGAGATGCAAGAAGGCTGGGGAAACGGAGGACTCTCTGGTTTCTCTCTGTGTGCAGCAGAGTGGGGTGAGGAGAGCTGCCCCCTTCTGCAGTGCTGGGTGCGGAGCAAGCGTGCAGCCTGCCGGAGCATCGCCTTCGGAGCAGGATGAGGGACCCGCATTTCCCCATGAAACCTCCCAGAAGGGCTCTGCTGCTGTAGCAGAGCTGGGGAGCCTGTGGGACTCTGCTTGATTTGAGAAACTTGCTCTACCAGGAGAGAAATTCAAGCATTTCCTTAAAAATTCATTATTTTCTCTTAATAAAAATCGAGAAAGTTTAAATACCTCTCTCAATGGACTTGGTGAAATGGTCTGTGTGTGATTCATCTGGGCTTCCCTCAGTAGCTCTCCCAGAGCGTTAAGTTTCTTCTTGCTGCCAACAGCAGAGACAGAAACGTTCAAAAGGAGCTAGTCATAAAGGGGTTTAGCGTTTGGGCTGGTGGGTGGGAGTCAGGCCATCTGCATGCTTCAGAGCAGCTTCGCTGGGCGCCAGCCGCTCTCCTCCCCAGGGCCCTGCGGCTGGATCCCATCCTGGAGGGGCTGCAGGGGTGGGGATGAAGGAGCGCTCCCCCCGGCTCACAGCACTTGGCCTTGGGGTCAGGAGGAGACCGAGAGTCCGTGTGTGTGTGCGGGACTGGTACTGGGTACCGCGCTTCAGGAGGTAGCCCCGAGCTTGCTGGGCTCTGCCCAGGGGACCTGGACTGGACTGGATCTGTTCTGATGCGCCAGCAGCCCCTGTGCTCTGAGACAGTAGCTACAGCTACAGCTTGCCTCTAGGCTTTGGGGGTTTATTTTCCAGCAAACCCATGATTTTATCCATTCTTTTATCCATATGAGCTTGAGGATGCTCTTGGCTTTCTGTCTCCAGAGAGGAGGCAGTGTCTTTTCTTTAACCGTGCTGTGAGTCCTAAAGAAAAAAATTAGTCAGTTTAGTCAATTTTTCTTTGCCTTTTACTGGGAGATCCCCCTCTGGTCACCAGGGAATTAGATGCAGCTTTTTTCAATGTTCAGATTTTCAAATGGGGAAAGTGGCTGTTCATTGTGGGAGCTTTGGGTTCTGCAGGTAACCCTTCCAGCTGGCAGCAGCACGACCTTCCCTCTAAAATCGGTCACTGATCACAAGAACTGGCACTTTTTGATATTCCTAAATGATGACATTAATCATTTGCTATTTTTATTCACTCTGACAGAAACATGTGGTAATTCCTTTTTGTTTCTCTTCCCTACTTCAGGCTGCTTTCCAGGCACTTTCAACCCCCTCTTCCTTGGCTAGATGCATCCTCTCTGCCCTCCTATACTCCTTTCCCTGATTATGGATTGGAGCGAGCAGAAGCTAACAACCAGCTTCTTCATCGACTTCTTCACTTTGCAAAAAACGATATTGTATTTTAAATGGTGAAGCCTTACAGAAGAGCCCGGATTGCAGCACCTCTCCCAGTCCATTAGGGACCAGCTGCATCTGGGGCAGCACTGGAGAAATGGGTGTCCGACGTCAGCATCTCCGTTGAGTCACCATCCACCTCTGCTGTCACTTTGATCTGACAGAAAGAGAAACATCTCTCTGAGGTAAAGATCTTCCCATCTGAAGCTCTAGGACACTTAATTACCATGCAGCAAGTACATTCTATACTGCCATTACAAATAATTCAGCTACAACAATATGGCAGTTTAATTTGCCTTATTTATCTCAATCATTTTGCATGAGAGCGACAAAGGCTTCAGCATAATTTCACATGGACGCTTCGTCTCCTTTAATGTGGTTACAGGTAAAGGCTGCGCAATACCTCCCTGCGTAAAAATTAATCTTGCAGGCAATTGGCCTGAATTAAAACACCCAAATCAGATAGAGAGAAACTTTGCTTACATCGTGGCTATGAACCGTGCTGGTGTCCTAACGTGAATTATTTTAAAGGTATCTTACCTTCACGCACAGGAGAGGGAAAAAGGCAATATACCCACACGTCCATGTCCATGGAGTCCTGCTGAGCGCATACTTTGCTGCTTCTTGCCTTTTTTAGTTTAGAAATGTCAGCACTTTCCGTTCCCATGGGAACCCTGTCTTTTCCATTGGCACGCCGTTGCATGTAAAGATGCTGGGGCTGGCGGGACTGTGGTCTTTCTGGAAGAGTGTGCTGCCCAGTCCTGGCTCCCGGCTCAGCACAGAGGGCTGGATGGGGCAGCCCCGGTCCTTGCCCCATGTCCTGCTCCCCTGACCACCCCACATCCTGCCCCCCCGACTG